>PNEQ01133606.1:45331-169401 GCA_003012365.1 Medauroidea extradentata | reverse complement strand
TATATGTATATATATGTATATATATGTATATATATGTATATATATGTATATATATATATGTATATATGTGTATATATGTATATATATGTATATATGTGTATATATGTATATATATGTATATATGTGTATATATGTATATATATGTATATATGTGTATATATGTATATATATGTATATATATGTATATATGTGTATATATGTATATATATGTATATATATGTATATATGTGTATATATATGTATATATGTATATATATGTATATATGTATATATATGTATATATGTATATATATGTATATATGTATTTATATGTATATATGTATATATATGTATATATGTATATATATGTATATATGTATATATATGTATATATGTATATATGTGTATATATGTATATATGTATATATATGTATATATGTATATATATGTATATATGTATATATATGTATATATGTATATATATGTATATATGTATATATATGTATATATGTATATATATGTATATATATGTATATATGTATATATGTGTATATATGTATATATGTGTATATATGTATATATGTGTATATATGTATATATGTGTATATATGTATATATGTGTATATATGTATATATGTGTATATATGTATATATGTGTATATGTGTATATATGTATATATGTGTATATATGTGTATATGTGTATATATGTATATATGTGTATATATGTATATATATGTATATATAATGTGTTGTAGGAATTCTAAGGTTGTAATTTTTGCTAAAATATTAAAATTTTTTTTTATAAATGCTCTAGAACATTTTAGAGCTGTATATAATTTACTCTTAATTATTAACCTAATTTTCCACAACTGTCACCTTCCTCTTATGATCATTATTTGGGAATGAATAAAATATTTACTCCAGATTATTTCATTATGTGTTCTTACAGTCAATAACATAACATGTAAAACACGATTGACTGATTATTAAAAATATGCTGGACTGAGGCACGCCGTGTGCTACATGGCAACGCCGGGCTGCAACAGCTGCTTGCAAAGTCATCGCATTCCTGTACACTGTTGTGTGCCAGCCTAGCACTAGACAGTAGACACATGAATGTGTGGTACGGTACCTAGATCCTTGTTTTCTCCGCCAGAGAGTTTTGGGCTGGCGAAACAAATGATGTAGGCAGGCGGTTACTAGATCCTCGTTTTCTCTGTCCGAGAGTTGTTGGCTGGCGAGACAAAGGATCTAGGCACACGCTCCAGCTGCATCATTCGCCGCTTCGCTGTAAGGAAGTGTCCTTTGTTATGAATGATGGTCTTCAAAATTTCGTACCGTATATTTTATTTAAAAAAGGGGGTACTTGTTTTCATTTGTGACAAATAATGCAATTCCTTGAAACATCATACAACTCCACAACTTACAGAATAACTTTCAAACGATTTTCAGGTTACCAAAAATTTTTGCACTTTCTTATAAGACGAGTAGCAATTTTTTAAGGCCAAAAATAAGTAAAAGTAGTAGTCTTACATGCCGGCAGATACAGTATGTGCAGCTTGAGTTCTTATATGTTGTCTGTTGAATGTATAGCAACTTAAAATTTTTATAATTCAGATTATTTTATTTTGGTTTCAAAAAATTACCATAGATTTCAAAATTAACTGTCGAAAGACAAATACTTTTAAATACATTAATGAAAATAAATATAGTAGAACCCTGATATTTGAGTCCTGGTTTGTATGAAGCAACAATTTTACAAGGCTATATTCAGGTACCATCAAAAAATTTTAAAAATTAAAGAAAAAATCCACTATAAAACTTGTTGCTGCTAGTTAGGATAGGTAGCTAGGGGTGGCCTGCAAGTAGCTCGAAAATACACAAGCGTGAGAATTTGGGGTGGGTATGCTACAGTTTGGCCTACAGTAGAAGACCCTCCGCTTTTCCGATTAGTGTTGATCTAATTGAGCTGGGCGAAAATACCATTGGGTAAGGGACAAGATCCTCCTAAAATTAGGAAACATCATTTACACTCACCTTAGAACAGGGTCTCCAGCAAGTGGCACTTGCAAGCCAAGATACGCTCGGGCGGGTGCCTCTCGTTGAGTAGCCATTGTACCGGTCCAGTTTTATGCTTGTCTGGCGATGTGAGGGGACACAGCAGGGGCTTTCTTAATGTGCGGTACTCTGAGAATCTTTCCAATGCGCTGAGTTCCTTCAGGTTCAGCACTATTCTGACTGGTTTTTATATTGATTACCGAGTTCTGGGAGCGTGGGTGCCTCTCCTGGTAGAGGAATATCAAGCAGAACTGTGTGACTTTGGTTGTGCTGGGCTAAACTGCTCTCTTCTAAGCCTAGTTGCTTAGAGCTTGCACTCTTCAATAGAACAAATGTCGTCTTCAGGAATAAGATGAATTTCTATAACTTCTGACATTGAAATAAAAGAATAACAGTGGATTAGGAATTTCCACTGATTTCTTGAACTTTGCACAGGTCTTTACATTAGTACTTCACTGATTACAATTATCTGGTCATGAATATTTCACAAGTTTATCACAGTTTGACTATACACTCTTAGAAACACATTATACAGGGCATCACTTCTCGTGGCACAAATCGGAAACGGATCTACAGGTCCATGATAGTAGTACTTCGTCATATTCATATTCTCATAGTAATGTACTTAAGGCGCGAGTTCGTCCGAGACTAGGTAAGTCCAAAATGGAGCGCATGCTTGTGCAAGTGAAGGTGCCTTTTGGATGTCGCCCAACAGAGCAAGAGGGACCAAGTGGGGCTGTTTGGATATTGCCCACTCAGGAAAGGAGTGTCGAGGTGTCACAGAGACTAGGCTGGGTCCTTAAAGACTGACTAGCTAGGGCTGATGACCCTCCTTATGTTATGAATGTTCTAGGGGGTTGAGCAGGGTGGGTGTTTTCCTGCAGGGGAAGGACATAACTGTATCCTGGCAAAGGCTTACTGCAGTCGCAGGTAGGCAAACTACCCCGTGAGAAAATGTTGTCACTTGGGTGCATGAAACAACTTACAAAAACAAGAATGTCCGTAACTAACATTAGGCATGTGTTCTGCAATTTACGTGAAAAAGAATTAAAGTAACAATTGAAACGTGTAATATCAAGGTTATTTACGTTTGTTCCTTGGAGATTGTTCACAAATATCCATGATTTGTTATTATTTAGTCACGAGGCATGAAGAGGTACACAAGCAAGTTAAATAACATTAATAAACAATAAAATATAAAAGTATATGGAATTATAACAAATGTAAAATAATAGCGGAAATGTGTCGTCAAGTAGCATGAAACAGCAAACAACCTACTTTAATACTGAGTAAAGGGGTGAGAGCGAATTGCGGCTGAACACAACATAGTTATAAAAAATTATGGTGTGAATGCTATGTGCTATACTGACTTACAAAAGGTCCTGCTTTATGTTCCGAGATGAAAAACAAAAAAGGAATGAGAAAAATCAGTAATAAATTGCAGTATATGTCATATGACACCTGAATGCAGACTGCCTGTGCAACATGCGAAGCAATACACAGGGTTCTTACAGTCCTTAGACATCCTTAAAAATTCCTTTGTTAATGTAAATTTTAAGGACCCTCAAAAGCCCTGATCAGATAATCCTTAAAAGTCCTTATTTTTGCATTTTTTTTTTTAAATCTTGTGTTTGTAGTACAGTATTTACTTGTTTAACTTACTACACACTTTTTGTTGTAATTTTTTTGGGTAAAAAACTGGGGATATGTAATATGGTTAAGATTTATATTCCTTCCGAGACAAATATCCACTTTTATGCTCCCGGGACAAGGAACCACATTTATGCTCTGGAGAGTGAAAGAGAACCACCTTTATGCTCACAAGAGAAAGGACTACTTTTATGCTCTGAAGGGAGTGAACCACTTTTGTACTCCCAAGAGAGAGAACCACTTTTGTTCTTCCGAGAGAGAGAGAACCACTTTTGTTCTTCCGAGAGATAGAGAACCACTTTTGTTCTTCCGAGAGAGAGAGAGAACCACTTTTGTTCTTCCGAGAGAGAGAGAGAACCACTTTTGTTCTTCCGAGAGAGAGAACCACTTTTATGCTCCCAAGTTAGAGAACCACTTTTATGCTCTCGAGACAACTAACCACTTTTAGGCTCCAGAAAATGTCTGTACTGTGAAGTCATAAGTTAAAATATAGTGTGTGTATGGTACTGAAGTAAATGCAGTATTCATAACCTATTTTTAAAAGAATATTTGGAATGAGCAGTGTTGATAATATATAGGTATTTGCAAATTGTGCTTGACCTTCACTTGTTTCAGTCCATTATATGTGTGCTGTATTGATAAACATGCTACAGTTCACCTATATTTATGGCATGCAGTACCTCATAACTTAGGATCTCTTACATATCTACAAAGGTTTTGGTGTCTAGTACAAAATTAGTTTGTGTGTACTGTATGAGAATCGGACAAAACTTGGGCATCCAACACTGCACCATGAATTAATTGTTACCAATACTATTAGATAATAATGTTGGTTTTGTGTAAAAGTTTTTAATGCTTTAGTTTTTTTCGTTCATTTTGTTCATTATTTTTTCTTTTGGTTGTAAATATTTTTTTTAAATTCATCTTTATAATATTTTGAAAATTCCTTAAAACTTAATATTTTTCATTGTACCAAGGGAATACGAACCATGGTACATCACGTAGTATTGGTCATGTACACTGGACAAGCTTTCTTTCTACCCCTTCTCCTTGTTAAACTCGTGCAAACAACGGTTTTTGGTTACACATGCCACTCAATCCCCATTCGCCATTTCTCCTTCCTCAGTTCAACTGTTCTCTTACTCATGACGTAGGCCTACCCAGCACTCCCTATATAAGCAGAATCGTCCATATGCTAACACCCCCTCTCAATTTCAAGTCTATATAGTTACAATAAACGAACAAAGGGAAAGAACTAAGCTCCAGACAGTTTACACACACTCGCACACACACACACACACACACACACACACGAGACTTGAAATTGAACAAGATAAAAAAAATTACAGGTTGTAATGATTACACATGCAAATTAGAGTAGGCAGAGCTTTTCCCTAAATGCACAAAACTTGGTGGAACCCAATGGTTTAGTGAAAATGTCAGCAATGTTACTGTTGGACTCTATGTAGTCCACTGTCAGCATTCGTTTAGCCACAATGTCCTTCAAAAAATGGAATTTAATGTCTATATGTTTGGAGCGTTTTGTGTTTTCATAGTTTTTCATCATTATCTACCAACAAACAACACTTCACCTGCACATCACTTTCCACAAATTCTGAAAAAAGTCCTCTGAGGTAGAGTAGATCTGATGCTGCCAAGCTGCATGCTGTATACTCTGCCTCTGCCGAGCTGAGTGCAATGACCTGCTGCTTCTTAGAGCCCCATGACAACAAATTTCCCCAGTGGAATGTTGCCATTCCACTGACGCTCTTGCGGTCCACTTTTTCGCCTCCCCAATCAGCGTCAGCATACGTGGTCACTCAAGAGCACTCTTCTGAAAATTTCTTGTACACCAGTTTTTTGTCCAAGGTGCCCTTAACATACCGGAGCACTCGCTTTGCCACATTCCATCGAGCACGAGTGGGTTGATCCAGAAAGCGACTCAAATACGACATTGTGAAGGTTATATCTGGTCTGCTGATTTCAGACAGGTAGATCAACCTCCCAACAAGCTCTCGGAACGGAACATCTATGACATCATTGCCATCACCTAACGCCATTGTGTCTTCCATTGGTGTGGGGGAACTCTTGCATTTCTTTAGGTTAAACCGTTGCAGAATCTTTTCAATGAGCTTTTGCTGACACAGTTCCATCCAGTCTTCTCTCAGTTATTTCTGTCCCAATGAAACATCTCGCTTCTCCAGTATCTTTGGCTTAAAATTCCTTTTTTTGTTCTAGCGCAATTTCTTCAATCTTTACTATTTCCTCCAACAGTAAAATGTCACCAACCCACACAATTAGCCACACTCTATCTCCAATGTGCAAACAAGCATCAAAGTTGGATCTTCTCAAGTTGCACCTAATGGGAAACTGGTTAAACCTTTGGTTCCAGCAGCGTGGAGCTTCTGGAAGTGCATATAAGGCCCACTGAAGTTTCATCACTTTGTTTTCCTTTCACTCCCTTGGATTGATAGATATACATGTCACTGTCGAGTGTTCCATTAAGGAAGGCAGTGGGTACATCCAACTGTTTGGTGCTCCATCCCTTTTGTAGGGAGTACGAAAGTGCCAGTCTTATTGTGGGCATCTTGGCTACAGGTGCATATACTTGTTCACTTTTATCTACCTGAAATCCCTTTTCCACCAACCTGGCCTTCTTGGTTCCATCTTGCTTTGTATGAAATACCCATTTAGTTTCTATTGGTTTAATGTCCTTGGGTGTGTTAACAGTCACTCACGTCTGAAATTTATCATGTGCATTGAGTTCCTTCTGGATCGCTCTTTGCCATCCTTCACCATCTTGTACCGCTTCTTCGTATGATTGAGGATCAGATTCACTCATTAGGCAGTAGGTCACGTACAACTCATAATTTTCCAAACATTTTGATTTTGTTGTTTTTCTCTTGTTCCTTAATGTTTCCAGCTCTGTTTTCTCTGCGAAACTCTTCATCACTTTCTCCTGTTGACGATTGTGGCTCATTTGATGATGTTTCTTGGTCCCTCACTCTTACTTCTCAATCAGACTAATTTTTCTGCTCTAATTCCAATGATGATCGATCACTGTTATTCACTCCTCCCATTTCTTCATCATGCTTGTTGTGTGAATCCAGTTGCTCTTCTTCATCTGCATATTCAGTCGAACCCCGATTCTACGGACACTCACAGTTCCCCAAAATTTGTTCGTACGACCGAGTTGTCCGTACGAACCGATTGGAAAAAATTTCGGCTTTACAGTACGCCCCCCCCCCTGGGTTCCTTAATGGCCGGACGTGAGAGAGAATCAGTAAGAAGACACTTGAGGATACGATCACGTTTTCAAGAGACTTATCCTAAAGCAGGTGTTCTTACACATTATCTTAGTACACCGAAATATTCCGAGTAAATTAATACTCCATTTGTGTGTAAAAATAGACGAGTAAATAAAACGACGAAAAACAAGAATGCAGCGGGCAATATTTGCCGTGTTTACTTATGCCACTGGCAAAAAAAAACGTTTAACAGTGTTTCAAGTTTATAAAGAGTAATAATTTTGATAGGATGTTGCAATATAAACTAAATAATACCCGAAATATTCTTCAATAACTTCTAAACGTAAACGATTATAAACGAGACGTGTTAAGTTTCTCTTTACGGGACAGAAGTTGTATTCACGTCTTTTTTAAGTATTATAAGTTAACGTTTGTATAGTGCGATAATATATTCTGACTTAAATTTTACTTCATTTCTTCAAAAATAGATTACAAAGTCAGTTAAAATGAACGAAAACATGTAGCGCAACGTCTCTTGAACAACAAGATACAACATACGTTTACGTGTTTTTTGTGAGAAAATAAAGTATTTTATCTTACTTCCTGTGATAATATATAGATTAATGAAATCATCCAATGCTATTATGAGCAATATAATGTCCGTAAAACACGAACAAGTAAAATTAATGGTAAATAATTAAAAAAATTACTGCCTCAGCATAGCATGTAGGCCTAACTTCAAAATAGTGTGTATAAACGGCTCGTGATTATATTTGGCCTATTACGAAATTATATGTAACCAATATATTTTGAGGTATACACTTTCCACTTAAATTTTAATCAAAATCAAAATCTGTCCGTGAAGAAAAGCAAAAATCTAAAACTTAAACATAGCAAGTAATTCCTTAGGAAGAATGGTACCGCTGCGACTTGTTACGGTGAGGGGGGAGAAGAGAAGGAAAATGGCGGAGTTATAATTTTTTTTCGCTTGTGATGCCCACCCAGTGCCGTCGTTGACTGGCAGCGGCAGCAATGGGCGGAGCGTGAGATATGATGAGCAGCACAGACGTCGCCAGAGAGAGAGAAAGAGGTAGAGCGAGCGAGAGAGAAGCGGATGCCGCTCAAGAAACAGCTGGCGGCAGGTCAGTGACCCATCTCGTGCTCTGCGGCTTACGCGCGCAACGGTGTTTCGTAATGAATTTTTGCAGTTTTCATCGTGAAACTCATTACTAGAGGGTTGAGCTCTTACACCTATATTGTTTATACATATTGTGACTTATAACAACGTTTTAATAGATCTGTGCGACTGATTTTCAATTACTAAAATTTTTATTTTTTCCATTTTATTTTTTCATTGTTCGCGGAAATCTGTACGTACGAGCGAAGTGTACGTACGAACCGAGTGCTGTACGAGCGGGGTTTTACTATACTACATCTGTCTCATCAAATGTAACATCCCTTGAGACTTGCACCATACCTGTTGATGGATCCCATACTCTATATCCATTATAGCTATATCCAACCATTCTTGTTGGTGTTGCTCTTGGGGCAAACTTATCTTTCCATGGCAAATTTACTGTCCAGGCTTTAGCCCCAAATATCCTCAACTTTGGTAAGTCCACGACACCCAGAAATCGTTAAGCTGGAATCTCTCTGTTGAGTTCAGCGGTGGAGCAACGGTTTATTTGATATGCTGCTGTGCGAATGGCCTCTCCCAATAGATGCTTTGGCCGGTTGGTTTCCACAAACATAACCCGAACTTTGTCAAGCAGAAGTCTCTAGCTCACTCCATTCATCTGGGGTGAGTATGGAGCTGTGTATTCTAGTCTAATACCCTTTTCTGTACAAAAGGACTTGAGTTTTGATGAAGAAAACTCTCCTCCGGTATCACACCTTACCCTACTAGTATAGCTCACCCCGAACTGTGATTCTAACTGTCTCATGTAGTTGATTAGGTTATCAGCAGCTTCTACTTTTTTCTTGAGAAGGTACACCACACAGAAGTGGGAGTAGTCATCTGTTATTGTTTAGTAAAAACGCTCACCAGCATGGGTGGGTGGTGTAACAGGGTCACCAACATTGGTGTGGAGTAGCTCACCTATTCTGCTAGATCAAGATGAAGTGCTCCCTGGAAATGGTTGCCTGATAGCTTTACCTTGACGGCATGATCACAGACTTTATTAGATGTTCGTAGTCCCATTAGTTTCAGGCTTGAACGATTCAAATTGTCTAGCCTTTTGTGCCACAATTCTTCCACTTCTACTGAAGAACATTCCTCTACCTTATATGTTGTGAAATTGACAATAAAGAACTTTCCAGACATACTACATTCAACTTGCAAACCCTTGTCATCCACTATTTCTGCACCAGTGTCGCTAAATATGACTCTCTTCCCAGAGCCCACAATCTTCTGTACTGACAACAAATTAAATGAGAGGTTTGGTACAATAAGTGCTTCTAGATTTATCTTCACATCCCCTTTGTAAAGGCTCACAGTACCTCTTTGTTTAGCTATTAGTTTTTCCCCATTTGCGACTTTTATTTTGATGGGTTCTTTAAGGTCTTGAATATTGATCATACACTGCTTACAGCTAGGCATGACCAGGTGATCAGTGCAGCCTGAATCTAAAACAAACCGCATTTCTACACTGCCTTCTACACTGGTCAGTACAGATTCTTCGTTGCTACAAATGTAATCTCTTCTTCTGTACAAAACAGGCTGGTGTTGTATCTTCTACCTCCGCGACTGAATCTCCGAGTTCTGTATCTGTGACCTCTATCTCCCCTATCACGGAATCCTTTCCTACCAGGCTGGTTTTTTAGGTTAGGACAGTCAGCAATAAAATGGTGTGTGTCCCCACATCCATAACATTTTTTCACTGGTCTAGATGCAACAAATGAACTTTCACCCCCTGTGTTGTTCTCAGGATACATGTGATTCAACTACAGCTCCGCGTTCAAGAGTTGTGACTTATCAAAAACTAGGGTAATGTCCATGTCCATAGACTCAAGCACTGTAATTATATTTTTGTAACGTTCTGGAAGCGTTAACAGGAGGTGACAAACCTTATCATCCTGGTCAAGATTTGATCACATTCCTTCCAGGTCACGAATCAAGTTGTCAAACTTGTGGAAGTGTTTCTGGAGTGAAGTGTTACACTTGCGGGTCAACAGTTGTTTCCTAACTAGCTGTTTTGTAATTGTACTCTTCCTTCAAAATATGTTGCTCAAAGCAACCAACATACCTGCAGCCATTTGAGCATTCCTAACGTAGTCTACATAACTATCAGTTACACAGTTAACAATAAAGTTTTTTGCCTTCTTGTCAGCACGTTGACCTTTCTCGAGACTTTCTCCACTCGTAGCTTTCGTTTCTCCTTCACATCAACAACCCACCTTATGTCTTTTTCGTCAAGGAGAGAGAAAACTCGAAATTTCCAATTCATGAAGTTAGTGTCAGTGAGTTGTGGGTATTGCGTGGACGAACCCGCCGCCATGATCCTGACTGATACCATTTACAGTTTTTTGCCTTTTGAATAAGTAGTTTATACCGATTTTCCGACCACGTCACACATAGTATTACTTGCCCAAGCTTCTTAATTCATTCCTCTAACACCGGGTCTGGGCCCATAACCTGTTAAACTCATGCAAACAACGCTTTTAGGTTACACATGTCACTCAGTCCCCATTTGCCATTTATCCTTCCTCAGTTCAACTGTTCTCTTACTCATGACGTAGGCCTACCCAGCATTCCCTATATAAGCAGAATGGTTTTTGAGTTTGGATTGCATTTGGATTGATGCCCAAACAGTATTTCTGTGAGAGAGATTCTACTTTTCGGCATGTACTGATCAATAGATGTGAAATGAAGTCCAAATATTTCCAAACCCGAGTCTGACACACAGCTTTTGTTATACACAAGCTACCTTCATTCTTCTCTTGCCCCCATGCCTATATACTCTTGACCTTGCCTTGTCTGCTACATGGAGGCATGTCTGTAAACAGCTTGTGTACAGAAACAGCTCACATGTTGTGACAGTTAGGCTGCCGAACCAAGTGACACTCTACACATTTTTCATCTCACACTGTGCAAAAAAGCTGCAGCACAAATTATATTTTTTTTTAGTTTATGAAATGATGACAAAACGTTGTGGCACGTAAATTATGCACAGGTGCAAATTATGCACGTAATTATGGTACGTGTACTTCCTCTGAGGTACATGCCATTAAAAATGTGAGGTACATGCCATTCAGAATGTGTTTGTTTCTGTATTACCATATTTATTCATGTTTCTGTATTACCATATTTATTCATATACAAATCACTTTGTTTTACATTAGAATTACAGTAAAAAAGGATATACGATACGAAAAATATAACGGTACTCAAGAGGTTTATTCAGAGTAATGCAATGATGAGGCTATGTTAGTAAACTGATAATGATGGCTTATGTGCGTTGCACTTTTTAGAGTATTTGTTTCCCAGAGACAACCTCCATTAAAACAGCAGAGAAAGTAACTGGTAACTGACATGAAGACAAAAGTAACACAAGACAGGATTACAATAATGTCACAGATGTTTTGAATTGTAAACCTTTGTAAGCTTTTGATTGAAAAAATAAACAAAACAACCTCTGCATAAATATGGTGGAGCTTCCTTACAGGGATGTCATGTTTTTATTTCAATTCTCGTTACAGCTGTGTAATCAAAACTAAAAAAAAGCACCCAAAAACTGCATTAAGAGTTTTTAAAGCTTGTTTTATGGGCAAAAAATATTTTAATAATTAAAGGTGTTTGATTATGCAGGTTGGCTAGCTCTCTTCAAGACGATACCCAACAAGTACTGATACAATTATTGTGTTAAGTGATTTTGCCGCATACATATTGCATACCTGCCAACTTTTACGGATTGTCCGTAAAATGTACGAAAAGTACATACATTTTACAGTTTTACAGAGGACAAGAACATTTTACGGTTTTTGGGACATTCGACAATGTTATGTGTACATTTATGTCATTATTTACAAATGAATAGTTGACAAATACGTTTTGAGCAAGCGTACCAACATGAAACTTGTTTTATGATGTTGTTTCTCTCTGCTATTGTGTTTAAGCATTTGTAAAATCGGTTTTTACTGTGGATTCAGCAGTTGGTCACAATGAATACTACAGGAACCAATTATAAAATTCTGTATATATTTTGTTCCTGGTTTCTTATTGGCGAAATTTAGATCTAACAGCCAAACTGTGGTTTTTTTGTATGGGCTGTTACAAGATGGCGACGTGCGTGTTGTTGATTTCAAGCAACAAGTGTGTTGTTTCTTATTCAAGTGGGTGCTTTTTTGTGTTCTTGGAAGCTGAATTTAAAATTTTGTAACTAAAAATATTTTTCAGCTGTTGTAATTAATATGATTTATAACTACCATGTGATGTGACGAAATTTTGAAGTTGGAAAGATGCATTGGGCGCGTGCTTATACCGTTGCGAATTTGAAATAAAAATTATTTTCTCGTAATGAAGCATACGTACAATAATAAAATTTTTATATCATATTAACTACCTATTCATAATTTCTACTAGCGTAATTTTTGTGTGGCGTTTATTAGTACTGGTAATTTATGGAAGATGGTATGAAGCACCTAACTGTAACTACTATTTGAAGTTACAGGCCTACGTGGAAATCGCAGAATTAAACATGAATTTTCGTAAATAGGTTTTGAAGGCGCTGTAACTAGAGCTGAACATTGCCTTACACTATTTCATAACTCAAAACACAATCCAGTTTGGTATTAGGTTATTTCATGCCAAATGAAATAAACTAAACTATTTGAGATTTATATCAAACTTTGTGAAAATCGTGTGCAGCAAATCAGGACAGAGCTTGATTGCATTGCCCATCCGCGCTGGTAGAAGTTCGTCAATTTAAATTTTTCTGTGTTAAACAACGTGAGCAATAGCATGGGTAATCAAAAGTTGCTGCTTTGGCCATTTTGATGTAGGTTTTCTATGGTCTCCCAAAATTGCTCCAGATGAGTTCTGGGATGGTTCCTTAGCAAAGGTCATGGGCTAATTCTCTCCCAGCTCCTGCAGGGTGTCCAGCGATCGGGAAATTGTGGGAAGTATGGGAATTGGGTCGGGAATGTGCGGGAAATGTACTGTAAATTTTTATATTCTGCGGGAATTTTTTGGCCGCCAATCATTTCATCAGTCATCAAGAAATTGGACAGTACTTTGACAGCTGCAATTTTAATTATTTCTAGAGACAAGTGTTTTTTGCAAAACACAAAGTCTCAGATTTTTCAATTTTTGTTTAAAATTGCAAAGTCCCATAATTTGGTGCAAAATAAAAAAGGTGATATTTTTAATATGTTCCTTTTATTCGAGAATTGATTTAAAGTGAATAGACAGAATAATTTTTTGACAGCGAAAGAGTGATTCGAGTAGGCCTATATTGAAGTAGACGAGAAAATGGCGGGCGTATGTTTAAGTTTGATGAATGTGTTTATTTATCGTGTTTTCACATGGTACTTGGTGTTTTTTTTATGTTGTTTAACATTATACTTAAAATAAGATTGAACTTTTTATGTGGCAGCACGCAATAAGTACAAATATTGTTGCGATTCCAATTAAGTTTTGATGTAATTTGACTAAATTGATGTCTCCGGAAGCAGCAAAAATTTTATTCGTGTACCATATGAAAAAGTAGGATTGAATGGCAAAATATAAGATTAATTTAATCAACAGTAAAAATAACATGGGTAAAATTGTTGCGCCTGCAAATAGGAAATATAGATGCAGAATACGAATGAATACATTCAAGGTGTTTAGGTTATAACTAAAAATTTAAATATTTATCCCTTAGCACTTGTTTCTTTTGCCGAATATTATTTATGCGTGTATGTTGTTTAGTAAAATGTGATGTAAATAAATTTACTCACAGTTGCAATGTATTGGGATTAAGTGAAAAATTCTGGAGGATAATATAACCTATTTGACTGTTAAATTTTATTGTATGTACATTTTTGTCAAGAAACGTGTCTGATTTAAGACTGTATAAACAATAGGAACTGTAATATGATACTGTGTTGATCCCTCATGTTTTATAAATTTCGTCCCACAATTCTATTAAAATGCATGTCAGTGGACTTGACCATCAAATGCAACAAAAGAGGACTTTCAACAATTCAATCAATTTACAAATCTCTGTAAAGGAAAGTATTTTAATTAAATACTGGACTTAAGTAATATATTTTACACACCTTCACCGCCTCTAAAATTAACATAAAAATTGTATGGTTATCTTTAGTCTGCTTGGGTGGCACAAGTTAACGTGGCATCCCGTTTAAAGCACTGAACTGGAATTTCTCAGGAAATGTGGGAAATATACTGAAAATTGAAATACTACTTTTGCAGACACCCAGACCTGTCATTGTGCCAATCTGTGTGTTGCCTCTGATCTTGTTGTAAACGAGATGTTTAGCTCAATTAATGTACCTTTCCTTGGGTGTACCAGTATATTTGTCTCGGTAACTGTCTGTGCTGGCATAACTGTGGCATCTTATTTCAAGTTTTCTTTGTTTTTTCTTTAGATATTGGTTTTGAAACTGTGTTATTCAGTTAATTTTGTTAAGTTAGATACAGTAATTCCTTAGAGAATTTTTCATGTTTTATTTATTTTATTAATGTTGACTGCAGCCTAACACATCTCGTTTTGCATTTAATTTTTTGCCTCACTCTTGTTTTCTGGAATGTTATAATGGAGCAGTGACATATTTCGAATCTATTTTGTTTAGTCAAATGTGAACACTGGCATATTCTCCTTTGGTACTGTTGTCTTTTGGAGGATTTGAATATGTGTATGTTAGCTGTAAAACATATTACATCTGTGATTTTAGAATTTATTGTATTAAATTTGATTGTGAATTAAATTATATTTTTATTGGCTCTTTTTACTGGAAAGTGTGATATAATTTTTCTGAGTTGGTGTGTATTGCATGTACATTATGTTTTTATTTTAATTTTTTGGGTTTTTGTTTTCCTTAATGCTTTTTTTAGTGCAAGAAGTGATTTTGAAAGATGCACCAAATGAATTAAAGAGCGAAGAGGGTGGTTGTGCATGTTGAGGTACAAAATGTTAGGCGCTGAAAATTTATCAAGATTATAAACATTACTGTTTTTAAAAATTCCATTGTATTTTGAGGATTTGGTTGTGGTAATGCAGTTGATAGTTGCCATTAAGCTACTGCTGTAACCTCAAATATTTTCACAGAGTGTAAATTATGTGAAGTACGGCTGTGCTCTGAAATATTAGACTTAAATGTGTGTATTTTGGAAGGTTATGGCTAATTCAGGTTTTGATCCAAGATCAGTTTATTGACTAAAGATAGTTTTTATGTATTAGGGATGGGACCCACAGTGCATGTTTGCCTAGATAGGTGTATCACTTGAAGCTCATTAATAACCTGTTTCACAATTATGAATTTGTGTAGTTCAACTAAATCATTACTTTCAAGTGACTGCAAAGTCTCATAATTTAATGCAGGAACTTTTTCTGCTGTTGTTTTTAAAGCATGAGCAATGACAATAGTAGATCAGGTTTGTGAGGAGCAACTACCTGTTCACTGGTTTGTTTTATTAACTCGTCAGTGATAAATTTTTTAGTGGTTCAGAATTTTAGTTGCTCTACTTGAATAAGTAAACTAGTGAAGTGTGTGTGGCCAAGAAGAGATGCATGTTCAGTAAGATGAGGTTCTCTCCTTGTTTGTTATTTGTTATCTATCTGTCTGAGGGATTAAGGTTAGTATTGGCGTCTTAACTAGTGCAGTTGTTTACTGTGCATGATTTATTAGAGACAAAATTGACTGGATTTATTTGCGTGGACATACTCTGTTGCGAAAATAAATTACTGTCAAAAGAAAACTGAAAATAAAACAAAAGAACATAAATAAGCAGAGTATGTCTTAGTCAAAATTCCAAAGTGAAATTGGGTCAAATAAAACAAGGAACAATTGGATAATAAATTAAATAACAAAAATCAAAAATGAAACCTAAGTTAACATGCGACACAATGATGAGACAAAAAAACACAGTAGATATCAGACACTAACAGAAATACAACAAACGACACAAAGATGAGACAAAACAAAACACAAAGATATGTGTTCCTGAACCCTGTGTGTCTACCTGATGATCGGAACAGATTCCATTTCCCAAAACGTTGTTAATACTGACTGTCTGGAAAACTGTTTTGTTTCGTCTCATTGTTTGTGTCGTTTGTTTTTTCTGTTTGTGTCTGATATCTTTGTGTTTTGTTTCGTCTCGTCGTTTGTGTTGTATTTCTGTTCGTGTCTGATATCTACTGTGTTTGTTTTGTCTCATCATTGTGTCGCATGTCAACATAGGTTTCTTTTTTATTTTTGTTACTTAATTAATTATATGTTTGTTCTGTGTTTTATTTAACTCGATTACATTTTGGAATTTTATGTTTTGTATGTATCCTGTCGACTAAAGCGTGCTCTGCTTATTTATAGTTTTCTTTTAATATTTAACTCAATTACATTTTGGAATTTTATGTTTTGTATGTATCCTGTCGACTAAAGCGTGCTCTGCTTATTTATAGTTTTCTTTTGACAGTAATTGATTTTCGTAGTGGAGTATGTCCAAGCTAATAAATCTGATCATGCACTCCAATTGCGCCGTTCTTTTAAAAATCATAGAGACAAAAATGTTTGCAACTATACGAAAAAAGGATGACTTAGTTAATCATGCCAGTGTTCTACTTTGAATGAACAGTTATGGCATTTACACATTTTTGTGCCATAAAATTAGGCATAGTCATCATGACACAAAGTTTGTTAACAAATTTATTTAACTTAAATTTTTTTCATCAGAAATAAAATGTAAATGCATTGTTATTACTTCTTCTTGGTAAGCTATCAACGTATTTGCGTGCAATGATAACCATCAAGCTATCAATGTATTTGTGTGCAGTGATGACAACCATTACTGTGGCTGAAGTTCATTAAATGAGTTACTTTGAACTGTACTTTTTGTAGTCATGGAACTCCCCTTCCCGATGTCTCAACTGACACCACACATTTCTTATAACATCTTGGCAACCATCATAGGCTGTTTGAACAATCAGGAATTACAACTTGAAACTTGTTCTTCAGGCTGGAAGAAATTATTAGTTCAACATACTCTTTTAAAATGTAAACTCACACAGAAGGAATGAATGCCTCCTGATTTACAGTTCCCACATTTAAATTTGTCATTCTGCACACCTATCCATTTGTTATGCCATGGATATTAATAAATGTATTTTTTTACATACCTGGAATTTTCCTGCTGGTGTTGATATTTCATGCATACATGTAATTACTCTGTCTGGTTTACTTTGCTCACTTTCATATTTTCTTCATCTTTGCTTCACAAGTATTGTTGCAGTCTTTCCTCATAAGTAGCAATCCTGCCCATTTTTCATGCTCATTCTTTTGAAATTAGTATATGTATCAGCCTGTTCTATTTCAGAGATCCTTTCGTTATATTTCTGTTTACACCTTCAACATTAGTAACATGTCAACTCTCACTAGCAACAGGAACCAAGCACTGCAAAAATTAAACAATTTTATAATGTAAGGTTATGTCAAAACAAATTTTGCAGTAGAAAAACATTACATACTTTCAATTAACTTCTTGTAGTTTGTGTTCCTTCTAGTTTGCGTAGGCAGTAAGCACCCTTTACTATAGATGATTTGAAAACATTTAGCACATATTCACATTCATTTCTTCTATCTGACTTTCTTTTTCTTACATTATTAGGATGCAACATATTTCTGTCACCATAATCCATGTTCAGTCAATAAACAAACCGAAAACGTATTGAAACCAATGTACGGAAGCCAACAGAAACATTACACACGAGAGACAGTAACAATTTCGGGAATCTTCTAAACATTTAACTGTTGCACATGGGTACCAACTTCAGAAGCTGCCAAGGTGGAAGTAAAGTATTTTATTTTGTAATGTCTCCTTGTATTGACGGTTTAGTGCAGAACCAACATTACTGGGCAGACTTTCATTGTTTCTGCAGTAATTGATAGATTTCCTTGCCAACAAATGTTATGACTTACTACGTATATAGATTATTTAATTAATGTGTAACCTAAATAACCTAATTATAATAATGACATGTGGTTTCCAAAATAAGTAATTTGTTTAATTTTTTTTTGTTCCAGTTTAGCTGTTTGAATATCTAAAATTTTACTGTGTTCTGTTAAGTTTTTAAAATTTTAAGTTTATTTAATTTATACAAAATTGATTATTAACTTACACAGCATACTCTTTAATCACCTATGTATATTAGTACCGAAGGAAAATTAACAAGTGAAATTGAATAGAAAAACGTGGAAAATTTGATTGTACAATTTTTTGTTGATGGTTCAGTGTTAGTATTGGCTTCCAAAATTGCAATAACTCATGTTGCAAAGTAAATGTGGTACACTGTACTTGCAATAATTTAACTACACAATTATATAAAAGATATCTTATGTTGTCTGAATACTAAGTAATTATGGGCGCATTGATGTTGCCTATAATCTTCACCGGTACTGTGCGAGTGGCACAGAGTGATTCCTGGTGTGTAATGTTCAGACTTTGTTGTTTCCGTTCAGCATCCTGTAAGTCGTCCTTGAGACTCTAAATAACTCACTATGATAAAATAACCCTTGTAATATAGCAGAAAACTTGTATTTTTGTTAGTATTGTGGGTAGTTCTTTTTCATATTGCATCATCAAAAACTGTGAATAGGTAAGCAGTCTACCCATTACTTTAATTACACAGAGCTTTACCCAAATTAAGGTCTGGTGTGGTCGCTCCTGAGTTTTGCAAATAGTAAACATGATGGATATTGCTTTCGGCTGGGTGGATTTCTCGGGGTGCTCACATTTCGGCCACCCTAACAGTTTGCAGTTGCTCAGTATCTCAGTGTTAAGCGTTGACCAAATATCTTTCCTTCTCTTCCTTATAGATTTTTGGTATGTTACCATGTGCACAACTTCCACTTTCTTATAGCCTTAGTTGGAGTTCATTGATGTATTGCACATATTGTGTTCTAATCCTGAAGAATTTAAGCTAATTTATCAGCTGTTCAGCTCTGCTTAATTTTTGTCACCTTCAACACCTGCACACTATTTCTTTATTTGCAAGCATAATTTCAGCATTTATTTGACCAATAATTGCCCAGAAAATTGATATTGACAACAATAGTATTCAGAAATTTTTAGTTTAAATATTTTTTTCCCCTTGACATTTATGGTTTACAAGTTTATTATCCTTTTTTTCTTAATACATTAGATATTACATTAAATGTTACAATTTTACTGTTGCTAGCCTACAGCTAACTCGGTTTTTGCATGAGAATACTAAATTATACCGCCTGTGGGTGAGTACAAGTGTGTGTGTGTGTGCATGCATGCGTGCACACAGGTGTGTCTTTTAAATTTATAACTATATGGAAATACAATACACCGAGCTGACTAGTGCACAGAATTGGTAACTATGTTATGGCTTTGTCAGCAACAACACATTGATACCCAATCTGCATCTAATGCCATTAAACTGTACCACTTTAGTCCCTTTTCCTACTTCAACAAAATGTTAAAAGTGAGAAAGGTAGCTGGAATGAATGGTAAATATTCGTGTCATGGATGTAAGAAATAAGGATTTTGGAAATTTAGCTGACACTGAGCAAGTTACTTACATTTGAAGATAGACAGCATGACTTACATCAAAGAGTGTTTGTCTCATTGATTGCTTAGCCTATCACTGTAAAGACAAAATATTGCCATTCAACAAATGTAATGTTAACTTGTTTGAAAGTTTGCATAAAAAAACTAAAGATTACTGGCTTTCTGAATTAAAAAAAATACCAGAATAGTTGCATGTCACAAAGTTGTAGTAATCTTCATTATGGTAAAGTATTCAGTATAATTGTCACTGAAATTAAAAAATAACTCTTTGTAGGTATTTTAAAATAAGGTGTGATTATAATATATGTAAATACAGTTAAACTGACCCTTTTCATGAAGTGGGCATGTGAAAAATACAGCACAACTTTAGCAAGCTTTATGTTTTAGAAATTTAGACTATTTACTGACCAGTATTCAGTGAAAAGCTGTGTGCTCGAGCTAACAATTAACTTGTAGCTGGCACATCAATTAATATGTTTATTGTTAGATGAGTAGGTAATCACCTGAAAGGGTGGGAAGTTTATGAGAACTAATAAATTTGCTCAATAGGTGCCGTGATAGATCTAAAAGTTATATGTTGAGTTTCTGAAATTAATTTATTGTATTAGAAAATAGAGTAAGGGGTTTAAGGAATGTGGTGCGAGTAGCATCAGTATTAGCAGTGGATGTTGGTCATTCCAATCTTGTTTGGTTTTAAGGCTCTTTGTAAAAAACTGTTATTTTTACCATATTATGTAACACATTTACTGGGATGTGGAATGATAGATTTGGAAAAGCGTGATGTAAACTTGCATTTTTAAAAAGTAAGGAAATATAATTTTTTTGTGATAATTTACACAAAAATCAGAAGTGATCGTTACAAACATGTCAACACATCAAAATAACTCATGCTAATATAATGGATAGAGATTAAGTTAGAGCTTTAATATACATCGCCTCTGGTTAATCTAAAGTTGTGTATGTCAGAAATTGCTTTGTAACTCTATCATAATTTCAAGACACAGTTTATCTGAATTCTAACATTGTATTAAAATAAATTTTTTGAAATTGGTGCAGTTTCTAAAATTTAAATTAGGAATTAAATCTATCGCAAAAAATAAATGTGGAAGATTATTTTTCAAATTTACTTTGTTTAACATGTTGCCTTTCCTGTCACTGCATGAAACCATAACAGGTGTAAATTATAAGGAATATTTTCTGTCATTTGAACAGCTTATACACAACACAAAATGTTTAATATTTATACTTGCCAGCGAAGAAAACATAGAGTCTTCTAAAATGCTTCTAGGAATGTCTTGCAGTATTGCATTGAATAGTGGGTAATATTTATGGTGGTACAGGTTATAAATATTTATATACATGACCCTATTTTTGGTTCTGTTTCTTTATTTATTTTTTACCTAAAATAATGTTATAATTGCAATATATTGTTATATTGCTAAGTTAATTTATTTAGACAAACATTAAAAACTTAAAAAAATTCTGAAAATATTAGTTTTTTGTATTTTGTGTGAGAAAAAATTCATATGTTAGGCATCATTTAAATTGTTTGTGCATTTTTGAAATTATTTTTTTTAACTAATGTTAAAAAACTGTAGAGTGTAGTAACAGGCACATGATTTCCTTAGATTAAATATCCTGCAAGAGGTAGTTTTTACTAAACCAAAAGTTTTTGTATTCTCGTGGATACATTTGATGGCATTTGGTTAACTGTGGGTAAGTAATTGTATGTGTAATGGTAGGTTAGTCCTACTGTTAGCTTAACAGTGTGCACATAACATTGAAACCTACGTTTATCGTTTAACATTCACTAAAAACATTAATTTAATTAAATTAACCTTTTTAAATTTGATTTAATTTACAATAACACTACTGAACACTTAAAAGATAAAACTTTAATAAATGTTTGTGTGTTTGGTTTTATTGCGGAGAGGTCCCAGTGATTTATTACATTTAATACTAAGACTGTTAAGAAGAGGTATCTTTGCGTTTGTTGAGACAATGGTACTGTCCCATCCCTAGTATGTAGTTTAATATTTTTATAGTAATGTGTGTACTTTTTTTTTTTTTTTTTTTCATTTTTATGAAAGCTGAATTCTTTGGTTATAATTTGCTTAAACAAAATTGAGTATTTATATAATATGTGTCATGTAATTGTCAGATATGAACTGCATTGTTGATTAGAATAGACTCTTTGGTAGCATTTAATCATTAGATTTGGAAGAAAACTCAGCAGGTAGAAAATATTTTCACTTTGGCAAAATCTGTTTGGGTGGTGTTAATACAATCATGCTGCAGGTTCATATTGTCTGCCAAATTCACCCATACCCACTGCCATACTCCAATCCTCTCAGTATGTCTACACATAGGCCTATTTGAGACGACTGAGCTAGGTTCTGCTCCCTGCATCTTGATATTGACACATGGTGTAAGAAGCAGCATTGCTTCATCATCTTAGTCTTCCCAAATGGGACACCACTAATTTGTGATTTCCAGGAATCACTGTCTTATTTTTTTTTTTAAACCAATGGCTATTTTCTGCCAAAGAGCATGTTCTACTTATTTTTTTACAGAATAATGCAGTACAGCCTGTATTTGGGAATTACATGAAGTTCTGTATTTTGGTGTGAGTTAGGCAATATTTCAGGATTTTTTATCCTACCTGAGGAAACAACACCACATTTGCCAAATAATTAATTTTCTTGCTGCCTGTTATCACACACAACATATTATAATAGTTTAAGTAATTTGTAATAACTAGAGCCAGTGATTTTTGGTGAAAAGAATTGTGCAACATATTGTTTTAATGCCTCACATTCACATCTGCAGCTTGGGTACGTAGTTATTGGCAGCATGCATTCTTGTAGAGGCATCACTCATTTGACTGTGCCAATGAGAATGTCACTGTGACACCACCCGTCTGTGATTTGCTGGTAGATCCCAAATACATTTAGAGTTAAAATCAGCCAATCACTGACCATGAAGCAGAGCTGCAGGTGTGCACACGAGGCACTGAAACAAAATGTTGCGTAATTCTTTTCACCAAAAATCACTGCCTCTAGTAATAATGGATAAGTAGCAAAAACTAAAATTTTCACAACTGTTGAAGGTTTCAGCTATTGATGAAATTTGTCTAAGTTAACATAATAAAAAATCAGAATGTATGGCCTTAAGATTCATTATCCTCATATAATTTTTATTGTTGTTAGGTTTTTGTATAATAGCAGTTAATATATTTTTGTATATTCAGTAGATATTTTTTTAAATTGTGTTGTATATTGAATCCATGTTTTATTAAATTGTTAATTTATGTTTAATTTTAGTGTAATTTATTGTGTATATTTTGAATCTTATGTATGAATTACTCCATTTTCATTTATTAAGTTTTTTCTTATATTGTTATTAAGTGATACTATGTGATTGTTTTATTCTGTTCAGTAACTACAAATTATTTAATTCTGAATGAAATGTGCTTGTTTGCATGTTAATTATATTTATTTTCTGGCTTGGAATGGTCCTTGCACTCAAAATGACATTTTGTATTGAATTTTGTTTCACCCATTCATCATTGTATACATTTTGTAAATTTATTTCTCCTTTTAATAATTTTTGTACATAATATTTGAAGCTGTTTACCTTGAGACTTATTTGATTTGTAAAGTTTTCTTTTATTAGTTGTAGTGATTTATTTGATTTTAAATATATAACATTGACTGGAAACATGTTGTTTTTGTATGATCTTATTAAATACAATTTTTTTTTAGATTCTTGTTTTTTTTTATAACTTGTTAGAATTATCTTAATTGGCAATATGAATTTTCCAGTAAAGCTTCGTACCTGTCATAAATTAATTACTTTTAAAAATTAGTGTGATTTAATTCTATTTTCAAAATCCGGGAACAATGCTAAATATTCAAGCACTTTCTGAATAACATCAGTAATTTAGTAGAGAAAAAAATTTAGCAATAATGAAACTAATCTTGGATCTTACACAGTAATCTCAGTTCAGCCTTACTTCAGGCTGAACATCATCACATTATTTTTTCCTAGTTTTCTGTTGTTCAGTTTCATATATAAAGAAATCTTGGATATTATGTTACACATAGTTCAGTTCATAGACAAATAATTTATATAAAAAAAATTTACTTTGTTATATAATTAGATTAATAATATCTCACAGCTTCCAAGAGCTGCATGGTGCTAGAAGTGACGTGTGTCACTCAACAATTTGCCTAAGTTTGGTGTGCACACAAGATCTCAAAGTAATTTAGGACTAACTGGCCTGGTGGCTACATCTCACGGCTGCAACTTCCAGTGGTAGCTGAAAGCCTCCACGTAGTTTTAGGGTAGACTTTCTGTGCTTAGTTCTTACCATGGAAGCATCAATCATAAAAGAGCACGTTATAAACTTCTTTGATGGCTGTCTACGTGCTTTAAAAATGCATTGTAGCACATTAAGGGTAGTGACAATGTGGTTTTTTTAAGACCCTCCTGCTACTGCTACAGTAATGATAAACTTGATTTTAAAATTGAAGATGTCATCCTTGCAAGACAAAAACTAAGCACACCGAAAACAATGAAGATAGGTCAGCCGAAGAAAGTGTTTAAACTTGTGGTTAAGTGCAAAATTTGTATCTACTGCCCAAAAATACAAAAAATATATATATTTTGGTAGAATTTAGTGGCACATGCAGGGGTCATGGAGACAAATTTTAACGGTCCTGGAATAATTACACTAAAACACCAGCACAACAACTTAATTCATATAAAAAATGTTGCGCTCCTGTTGCGGGAACAACAGGTTGGCTCACAATTTGCTTACATACTGAAGTGAGAAGATTTTGCAATCACCTGAAGCTGGGGGGCAGCAGGATCACTTTATAATTACTTTGCCAAGACTGTAATTTCAAATAAAATGGATATTAAAACAAGAATTTAAAATGTAATATCAGTGCACAAGGGCACTTTCATCTCATTACAATTTTAAGTAATTATTATAAGATTGATTTATAGGGATGGGACAATTCCAAAATTTTTTATTTCAATATTGATTTCTCCACACATTGTTGATTATCAATGCCCAATTCTCCCTCAATAAACCATTCAAATTCTATTTATTATTTTTTTACTATTTAGTGAAAAATGTGCATTGCACTGTTCACCTTGTTTCGGATGTTTCTAATTTGGGTGGGGAAAAAAATCAAATGTTTCAGATGTCAAGAAGTGAAGTGCAGACTATAAGAAAAAAATGAATTTACCGAGGTTTTATGAAAAATCTTATACAGTCAACCCTTTATAACTCAGACCTCGATGTCCCGGACTTCGGATAACTCGGACAGCATTTCAAAAAACAAAATTAATTTTAATTAAATTATTTTTTGGTCAAAAATCATAAGAAAATTGTGTCTGCCTCATTTAAATCCATTACGTTTTATTTAAAAACAGTAATAAGCTTTAACAGCAGTTGCTCATCGCTACGTAGCCTTTAATTATCCCACCGTAAAATATCTGGCAAGTTCCGTGTGGTTAAATGTTACAGGTCACAATGGCACCTAAAGGGAAATTTATTTTGTTCTGGTATGTGCGATAAATTCAAGATTGCAAAACAATTTGTTCTGGACATTAATAAAAAATATTAAAAGCCATTGGTTTGCATTGCAATGTAGGCAAGGTGATGATAGGGTTTTACGGCCCTTTAACGACGTCTTACAAGCCGATGAGGATGAAGTGAGGTGAAAAAACAAAACATTCATGCCTGAGCAAGGATTCGAACCCAGGGCTTCTCGCACCATAAACTACCGCCTAACGGACTACGCTACAGGCCAGCGCGATATTGAAAAAAAAACAGGGCTTAATAAATTATAAAAAAGGTGAGGGGGCAGAAAGAGGCTTTTGCCCCGGGTCGCACTTTCTAGAGGGCCTCGATTTTGAAAAAGTTAAATGGTTAAAATGAATGGGCTTTTATTGAGTTCCCATTAATGTTGATGGTATCTGTGAAATTTTTTTTAAGTGTAAAGAGTTTGTAAAGACGTCACTGTACTATGACGACACAGCCAAGGTAAGATAGTAATGAAGGGAGGCCTACAAGCGCACATTATCACTTCAACCACGGCCGTAGACTTCAACTAAACAAAAAAAAAGGATGAAAGGTAGACTGAGATTTACGTTACTCCGGCCTCGTATTCTAACAAAGAGGCCCTGGAAAATAAACAATTTCTCGTAGGAAACTAGCAGCTGGCTGCAGACACTGTGACATGCTGATGTAGAGCAATTTTTCACGTAAACATCTCGTGAGTTGCGTGTGGTAACGTGCTGTGTTTTTATTGCTGTTGAGACTGTACCGGTTGACCTTGACTACTTCCACTCGCGCTCTACCACCCTAGCTTATCTCGCACACATGCACACGCATGCACGCTTAGACTGTCGTCAGCATGACGAGAGAAGGGGGTGAGAACTTTTATGTGGTCGAAGGGTACCTTGGTGCCAGACTGCCAGCTTCTAGCACACATAAAAAAAGATCAGTTAGAAGTAGCATAAAAAATAAATAAAAAAAGAGTGCCGGCCCAGCTTGTTTGACATTCTTTCTTTTATAGTTCTCCCGTTAGTGATAATTTCCCCACTACCCCCTCCTGTAAATTGATAAGTACAAAGCAGTTTAATTATATTGCCGCTTCTTTTGCTTGTAGAAATGATAGCGTACTGGTTTCCTCACATTTCTTGTGATTGACTGATTACCCCTCTTCCCCAGACGCCCCTCGATAACACGGACAAATCGTAACTCGGGACAGCTTCTCCCCCCTTTTAGTCCGAGTTATCGAGGGTTCACTGTATTTTTAAAGATTACTAATTTTATAGGTGAATGCATATTTAGAAATTCAGAAAATGTACTTTGTCACAAAAATTATTTCTAAAAAAACTAAGCCTAAACTTGCTGCAATTTACATGTTATTGCTTCAGAATCTTAGCATCTGCACTTTCTGTGGCTCTAGATGACTGTTTTTTCTGTCCATAATCTGGTCTGTTGTATTAAACAACCATTCTGAATGTACTGTGCCAGTTGCAATGCACAGAAACTATTTTTGACAGCCTCCTTAAGTGTGGATTTTTATTATTTTTTAAGGTCACAGACTTTTAAAATACTGCTGGTCTGTCCAGATACTTTGCTGTTTCTCAATGTTGATTTATTTGGTTTGTTCCTGCATATTTCTTCTTCTGATTTAATATATATTTTGTAAATTAAAACAACACACAATCAGAAAGAAATTATTGGTAAAATGATTATTAAATTTTACGATTAAATTTATTAGAATTCTCAGACATATTTCTTATAAATATATTGTTATTGATATAAATATAAAATTGTCACTTCAATAAAATATTTTGCAAAAAATACAGTCAACTCCCAAATTTTTTCAGTACTAATTGGGAGCAAATGCAGAGGATAATAAAACTAGCAGATAGTCCACATTTTAAGAATACGTGCTTCATATACTTTATATGCCTCTTGGTGGTAACTGATGTTGTGTGGACTGACCACTAGTGTTGGTAACTATGCACACTGATTGACACAGTGATTGAACAGCCATCCCTTCATTCTGAAATATTTGAAAGGACCCGAGTTTGATCACTGCCTCTGGCCACCTGGATTTTGATTTTCCGTGGTTTCTCGAAATCACTCTAGACAAATGCTGGGGTGGTTCCTTAATGAAGGCCATAGTCTCTCCCAGCTCCTGTCATTGTACTTAGTGTGCCATCATTTCTAATGACCTCGCCGTCGACGAGATGTAAAGCCCATTTACCGTACCTTCATTCTGAAAACATAATCAGTCAGTCGTTGATTAGCAGTATCCCTGCAGCCATTGCCTCGTATCCCCTTTCTTGTCTATGTAATTTTGTAATTGGCATGTGTTTTGAAACCTTAATATAAATACATTGTAAATCACCCCACACCTTCATATCACCAGTAGTACCAACTAACTTGGCAAATGACCAAATACTATCACCTAGTGCAACAATAGTTTTCTTTATACTATCTATGAGATTAGCTTTATTAGTACTTATAATAGCAGTACTAGCAGCAACCAATTCATTAACATTAAAGATTTTGTACATTATAACATATCTTGTAGGATATTCTCAACGAACAAATACTTCAGATCAGGTAATGACTATAAGTTAAAAAAAATCCAACAATCAATTACCAGGTTTAGCAGTAATAACCTGCAAACCAAATCCAAACATTAAATTAATAATGGTAGCACTTCCTTTATAGGTTTGACATTCATACAATAGTCTTCCTCATTGTGGCTAACATTATTCATTAATACTATAATATTACAAAATATTAGTTTTTTGTACCTTAGTATGTACCTTCTGGTGTAGTATGGCATTTTTCTATTATTATTGGAGGCAGCTGCATCAGCAGTGCCCTGCCATCTCAGCATGGCCATGATATGAACATCAGTTGAAATAAGATGACAGATTGGGAGGGAGACATAACCCTGGACAATAACACAGCCACTGAAGTAACTTGCAAAAAGGCCAATTCAGCCTATTTTCTTGCTGCGCTTACCTGTCCCACCATCTCACAGTAACAATTTCTTGCATAATGCATGTCCTTTTCTGGCTGTCCTACCTTACCTAGGAATTTGGTTCACATTATAATTAGTGTCATATTGACCGTGATCAAGAGCTGTCGTCCCAGTGTACTAAGGGTTTGGAAAATTTTTTGTTACAAGTAAGTAAAAATAACAAGATGTTGAAACCCTAACTGCAACATAATTGTGCAATTGCTCCTTAGAATGTCAGGGTTTGGAATCAATAACTGGCCATGTCATCAAGTGATGATAATAATAATGGTCAAATATTTTTATAATTGTCCGACATTTAATACAGTCTTAAACAGCCTCAAAAAGTATTTTCATTGCTTCAGAATAGGTTCCTCTAAACAATCATTACTATGGGCTATAAAGAAAAAATTGTACATGCTTAAACCACAGCGAAAATTGAGCAATATTCAAAACATACCCAACTGTAATAAATTTGTACTTTTGATTAATGTTTGTGTCAGTGTTTAGTACTAATTGCATTTAGATTCCCTTTGTCATAAGCTGTAGTCATGCTATGAAAATGCGATGGGATAACTTCAAAAAGCCACTTTACTATTAAACCAATTAAGATGGAAAGCATGTGGTTATCAGATGTTTTTTAGAATTGTAGTGGCAAATGGTAAATATGACGAATCACTACTCATTGTGTACCAGTTAAACTATTGATTTTAGAGGTAATATTTAGTAATGAAAAATGTTTTTAGGAACAATAGAAGTAGACTTACGTAAAAAATGTGTTTGTTAGGTTAAGTTAGATTCAGTTAGATTAGGGTAGGTAACCTAACATTACCTAACCTAATATTGGGTTAGGTTACCTAAACTAATCTAACATTACTTTTTTTTTACATAGGATCAAATTCTAACATCTCTAGAAACATTTCTAATATGTAGCCCTACATAAAAAAATATATTTTTTTAGGTTAAGTTAGGTTAACAAACCTTAACTAACCTAACAGAGTGTTCTTCACTTAGGACTACTTATAATATCTCTAGAAGCATTTTAATCAATAAACTATACCTCTAAGCTCAAGTTTGGCCTGTATCATATGAGTAGTGATTCTCAATGTTTACTGTGGCAAACACCTCATGGCAGTGACTTACCTGTTCAACTACACTCTTCCTTGCTAGGGCTAGGACCTGATATTTGGTTGCCGGTTTTATTTCTCATGTGATCACAACACATGGCCAACATACAGTCGATTACTAGGGCCTGCCTGTATGAGCTAAAGGATGCTGGTAAACACTGAAAATATTTAAAAGAACACATACATCAAGCAGAGTTACTGTCGTGGTCTAGAGAAAATCAACATTGAAGTGAGCCATGCATATGTAGCTGTGCTGGCAACATAATGTAAAATTTGAGTCCTCTATCTGTAATTTATAAGCACAAAATTGAGTGGCACGCACAGGGAGAAAAAAAGTGAAAAATGTCATGCTTACAATGAACAGCAGCATGTGAGCCCTGGTTGAACTAAACAATTATGTCTTTCTACAGACTACATATGAATACCTTAGAGACCACAAGCAAACGGAGGTGAGGCAAAGTAAAGGTCACCTCTGACTATCAGAAGATCACACAAGCAACAACCTTGCCATAGCAAATGCAAACAACAAAAATAATTATATTTAAAGCCATAGATGTATTGTGAATACAAGTAACAATGAAGTGCATGTGAATTTAACCAAAAAAAGTATTAAATAGATCATTTTAATCCTTAGCTTAAGAGTGCGTCGTAGATAAATAAATGCTGAAAACATAAATAGATTTCTACGCCTGTTTCAAAGCCAATATGGATAAAATACTCAATGACAATCCTAGATAATGGTATTTGCCAACTTTAGGAGTAAATATTTATCCAGAATTACTAATTCGTTTCGCGTGATCTCTTGCGCCACAGTTAAATGCACGAGGTTCCGGCATCATGTTGTGTCTCAGAAGTTCTTAACACTGGAAATAATTTAGTTTAAAACGTTGGCTAAAACTATTGTATAGGATTGCTGTTGTTCAATTTTCGCAAATTGGCTTCAAGAAACTTAACAGTAATTAATTAATGCTTTTAGTTGAATTATGTACAACAGCCCCTTAACCTAGTGGTGCCCACTGTTGAAATCTTGACTCGGTTGGTGGCGGCAGTTGATGCTGGAACATGGTGGCCACAGTATCAGAAAAGAAAACAGCAATTAAGTCAGATTATATAAATTACTTTTACAATTATCAAAAGTGAAACACAATTTGCATTTTTTTTGTGATACAGAAACATGTTTGTGTGACCAAAAAGCCTGGACAAAATTATTGTGGTGATAGAGTAGAGGTTGATTTGCAGTGTGGAGAGAAAGTTGAATCACAGTGAGCAGTATTACATAATCAAGTTAAATTGCTAGGACCATTAGATTTCACAGACTCAAATGCATAGTTCAGACCGAAAGTGCGGTTTAATCAGTATTGAAACCTAATTTGACAGGCAAGTTGCAGCGATGAGGAAAAATTTACATGCTTAGATGTCAGATGAGAAATCTGTCAAAGTCAAAATTACATTTGTCAAGCCAGGAGCAGCATGGGCAGAAGAATCTTTGATCCAAGCCTTCTAAAGACCTTTTAAGCCAGGAGTAATTGTTATTTTTTAATTATTTGAGTTCATCTTAAGAGTGCAACAAGAAGGTGAAACAACAAAATTTAACCGCTGCCCTACATAACCTCGCAGAAGCATGTGATCAGGGTCCTTTAAAATGAAGAGTTGATTCGGGCAGAAGTCATAGAAATGTGAGATATAGAGATCAGTGAAAAGATGCAGCTTCAAGGACAGCTGACACTACTAGATGATATCAATATGTGACGACAGGGAGAGCTGCAGACATCACCGACATTATAGCTGCAGGAAGCACAGTAGGAAAAAGTTAATATTTTTCCAACCTACAAGCAAGAGAGTAACATTTTGGGCAAGCCTAGAAGTAGAGGTTGTTATGATGTAAGTCACCACAAAAGTACAAAATTAAATCACAAATAGGTTGACAAGAACTCTTCCTTCAGTCCACGTGATGATTGTGACAGTTAGGGCCAGGAGTACGCAAGAAATAACTGTCCAGCACAGAAAATATGTTACTTGTGTGGTCATGTGGATCACTACACAAGATTTTGTGAATTAAATTGGAATGTATAAAAAGTTATGGAAATTACAGCTTCTGAGAATACAGATTTATTTGTGGGATCAGTTGAAAATACGTAACAGGTTACAGATTTTAAAAATCCACATTTGAGGCAACTGTAGAAGTACCAAGATTGATTGTGTGATAGACACTGGTTCGGACACTACTTGCCTCAGTAGTGAGTTATATATTGACATCAACAGTACTGGTGCCTGAATGATGTATCAATGAAGCTTGTGGTCCTGATGAAAGTAAGCTGGATGTAGTGGAAGTCAAGAGTTTTACTTTACGTTATAGAGGTGAAAAGAGTACAAGTTTATTTGATAAACAGTTAATTTATTCCATTAATACGAAAGGATGCACTTTGCGCACTGGAAGGGGTTCAAATAGTTTGCAGTGTCAACAGAGAGACAGAATTTCCCAGGGTGTGTTCGGGATTAGGGCTAGTTGAGAATGAAATGGAAATTCATGTTTGGGTGGATGCAAACCCATTCACAATGATGATGCCAATAAAAGTTCCATTACCACTGCTGGATAAAGTCAAGCAAGAATTACAATGCTTGATTCAACTTGATGTCATTGTTCCAGTAGATGGTCCAGCCCAGTTATGTACACCAATGGTAGTAGTTGCTAAAATTGAGTGAGGATCTGCTGTGACAATACCAAGCTGAAACAAGTATGTACATAGTTCAGTTTTCTCTATTCAATAAAAAGTGAGGTACATTTCAGCCCAGATCAACAGGGCTAAGGTATTAAGTAAGTTAAATGCTGACTTGGAGTTTTATCAGGTTAACCTTAGTGCACGCAGTCAACCTCTTACTACCTTTGTTACACACTTCAGACAATATATGTTTAAACAACTGCAGTGTGGGCTTAACTCTGCACCTGAACGTTTCAGCTGTAAGACAGCACAAGTGTTAGAGGGAAATACAAATGTGTTGCAGCATGTAGGTGATGTACTGGTATTTGGAGATGTAGTAGAAAACATGATGAGAGAGTGTGACAGGTATTAACTAGGTACAGTGAACAGGGCATCACCATGAACAAGGGAGATAGTTTTTAGGGTAGAAAAAGTAACAAAATTTCAGAACAGGGTATAGCCAGATAATAGGAGGGTGAAATATACTGTGGAGTTTCTTCACCCAGCAGCAAAACAGAACCACAGGAATGGTGAACTAAACAGGAAGTTCTATCCCTGGTAAGAGTCACCTGTTACATACCTTAAATTAGCCATTGAAAGGCGACAAAGAGTGCAGGCAGAGAACACAGCAAGCTTTAACATTTCAATCAGTAAATAACATAATGCATGAAGTCTTTTATCTTCTCATTTTGACAAAAAATAGATAAAAGTGCAGGCAGTTCATCATATGGATTAGGCTGTGTGTAGTGTTTCAATAAGAAGAAAATAAAGGGGAGTAGTTAGCTATGCCTCTTGACTACTCACAAAAACAGAATGCAGGTATGCTCAAATTGAAAAGTAGGCATTGGCACCCACATAGGCATGTGAAAAGGTGCAGGAATGCATATATAGTGTGTCCATAACCACAGAGACAGACCATACATTGCTTCTGAAAATGTTGATAAGCAAAAAAATATTGATGAACTAAATCATCAAGATAGAAGCATTTTCAGATACATTTGATGAGCTACAACTACGTAGTGCACTTCACACCTAGAAAGCAAGCTAGTACAGTCAAACCTCTATCCATCGTTTTTCAAGGGACCAATGAGAAAAAACGATGCATCCGAGAAAACGAAACATGCGGGAAACACGCAACCCCCACCCCCCTATACTTAAAAAAAACTAAAAACATAACCTCAAAAATTATTTTTAATAATGTCCACCACATGAAAATTTGCTTCAAATATGTGTGTATTGAATAAGGTTGTAGCTTCATTTGTATTACCAACAATCTAGTTTAACGTCAAAGGTGGCAATCCGAGACATTTGCGATGTCAGCATGCTTTTCACCGGGACATTTCTCTACCTTCTTTATTATTTCAAGGCATTCTTCATGTGACGGAACAGATTTTGAAGGCCACGACACTTACGGCAATAATTTATAAATACATTTCACAGGCCTTAAAATAAAAATAGTGTACTCCACTTGTTAACAAAATTAAAAAAAAAAACTGTTGCTATCTAAACAAAAAAGTAACAAGAATGAGATACGTATTTACAAGGCGAAACGTAACCTCTCCGACTCGTGCGCTTGCGCTCGGCTGCCTTCGGCTGTACTCGGAAGTGCACAAAATGGCGGAAGAAAATTCCCAAAATTCTTGACGTTACTGCAAATTATTAACTAAACTTTACGGAAATGTAAAAGTAAAAGCGCATATTTACAATAGAACAAAATGAATTTGTAAAATATACGTGTTCGAAATCTATTGAAAATAATTTGGATATCAACATAAAAAAAAATTTCCTCTATAAAAAATTACGTTTTTCTGTTGGTGGCAACATGTTTGTTGTTCGTTTACTGAAAATACGGCAATGTTTGTGTTTACACACACAACCTGCAGTATGTAAAATGTTTCTTACAATAAGATGGACTGCCTAACATATTTGAAACAATAACGGTGAAATTTATTGTCAAAACAAGTCGAACATATTACGTTCGTCCGTATTTTTGACAACGGTAAATGTGTGCCTTGTGCGGTTATGTTAAGTTCTTTACGCCTGTTTGTTTTGAGAAGTGTATACGAGCGTGATATGAAAACGTAAAATGTAAGTTAACTTTTTTTTTTTGGTGAAAATGTCTGAACGGTCGATGCGGGAAATTTATGCATATATGAACGATCCATGTGGGTTTATTTAACATTGTTTATATAGGCAATTTGTCGGGACCGTGAAAAACGATCGATGGATGCGGGTAAACGAAAGAAACGAGAACGATGCAACGAGGTTCCACTGTAGTAGCTGACTGCTTGTCAAGAAATCCTGTTCGGAGTAGTGAGGGATATGAAGAACTGGAAAACCGAGACTGTGGCACACGTAAAAATAGTAGTCGCACATTTGTCAGTACAAAACATACTTGAATTTATCTAAACAAATCAACAAGCAGATCCAGTTCGCAGAATGTTAAGGCAGTACACATACAAAATGGCCAGAAAAAGGCCAAATTCCTGATAAGCTGTAGCGTTAATTATAAATTTAGGTCTGATATTTTGCTAAATTAAGAATACCTTATGGATGAAACTAGGCTAATTAAACCAGATAAATCGCAGCAACTGCATAAGGGTCACACAGGCATCACAAAGTGTAAGACTTGTGCACAAGAAACTGATTGGTGGCTAGGTTTAAATACTCGGCTAAAAAATCTTGTGGCGTCATGCCACATATATATTGAGAGCAAGAGTTATGCCAAGGAGCCATTCATTAAAGAAGACATCCCACATTACCCTTGATCAAAGGTAGGAATGGACTTAATAAAATACATTGACGATGGTTCCTTATAATTTCCAATTATTATTCTAGTTATTTTTAATTAATGGAATTGGCTACATTAACAGAAGCATCAAGTCATTCAGAATTGTAAGTCTGTCTATGCTAGATTTGGAATCCCAGAAGTGGTCAGAACAGAAAATGGCCCTCAGATCAAAGGTGTATTCCAGGAATTTGCCAGGGAGTATGGGTTCTCTCACATCACCAGCAGTCCACTCTCAAGGCAATTAAATGCACGTGTTGAGGCATCTGTCAAAACAGCTAAGAAACTGCTAAACAAATGTTCTGATATTTATGAAGCCGTGTTGGCATATCACAGTGCAGCTCTGGACTGAAGTGATCTTCCTTAGAGATAATGCCAGGTCGGAAAGTTAGAACTACTGTGTCTTCCCTGAACCCTATTTAACACAAAGACTTTGAGACTACCAGAAAGAAGTTATAAGATAGAAAAGATTACTAAAAACAGTGATACAACAAATGTTGCAGGGTAAGGCAACTTTCACCTCTGGGTAAAAGAGACCAGGTTTGGATTCAATATTGGTGGGAATATAAGATCATTAGGAATATGGATGGGAAACATGGTGCTCAAATCATACTTGATTAGTAACAGTGGAAATACATAGTTTCAAAATAGACAACATTTGGTACCAATGACATGTAGAGAATAAGGTACCTGGGAAAGTAAAAGTGGACAATTGAACACTGGAGACAGAAAAAGGTGGTGAAAAAATTGGCTACAACAGACAGGGATCTCTAGAACCACAGCAAGGGAAACAGTCAGGTAGAACCAGAAGACAATGAGTCAGAGTGGTCAGGGTGGAGTAACAGTGAAAGTGGATACGAAAATTACTATAGGTGATTCGGAATAAAGTGAGCACTCAAAAAGCCCTGATTAATTTCTATTTTCTGCCGGTTTATATCTTTCAGCTGCATGTAAACATCAACATTGCCACGTGCTTTTATTTACATAGGCTTGTACAATGTTTACATTTACATTACACTGCTCCGATAAATGTTATCTACAATATCTACTCATTAAATGCACGGGTGCAGAATATGTGTTATACTCAGTAGTAATCTTAGTTATATATATCTGCGAGTAAATGTTTTATAACACTGGTTTCTCTGTGTCTACTCGAACGTCGCTATTACCGATACGAATCTCGTAAATGTATGCACGGTATATTCTTACTTTTAAACTAAAACCGTCACTAAAAACACACACGACACACGCAACTCAAGAATACAAATTCCATTCAGCATACTCATATACTCGTATTTATCAAATAGACAACAAGTTTGCATTAGGGAAGACTCAAATATTAATTATTCAAAACCAGGTAAGATAATACATGGTGTTCATCAAGGTTCAATTCTCGGACCTCTGTTATTCCTGGTTTACATAAATGACCTGCCTGATTGCCTAAACAATAGTTCTATACCTACCTTATTTGCAGATGACACCAGTATCATAAGGTCAGGAAAATAAGAGGAAGAACTTAATCAACTAGCCAACAACACTTTTACAGAATTAGGTGCATGGTTTATAGGAAACAAATTAAACCTTAACACAGAAAAAACCCATTTCTTACAGTTTGCAACAAAAAATAGTAATCAGCCAATGATAAATGTTCATTGCAGCACTGCAGAAATCAATAAAGCCACAGACACAAAATTTTTGGGTTTATATGTTGATTGTAAACTGAATTGGAAAACACATATTGAATATATCATTCCAAAACTGAGCTCTGCATGTTTTGCTCTACGAAATGTATCAGGTATACTAAACAAAGATTCGGTGTTGACTGTATATTTTGCATATTTTCACTCTATTATGACGTATGGCATCATGTTTTGGGGTAACTCCTCTGACAGAAATAATGTTTTCCATATGCAGAAGAGAGTTGTAAGAATAATTCACGGGAGAAAACAGACTGAATCCTGTAGACCCCTTTTTAAAAGTTCCAAAATAATGACCTTAGCTTGTGAATATATTTACTCATTGCTGACGTTCATCTCCAAAAAATCAGAAGTTCCACACGAATGAACATTTTCATCAACATAACATTAGAAGTAAAAACCTTTTACATATGCCTCTTGTCAACTTGACCTTACAGCAAAAAGGTCCTTCATACACAGTTTGCAAGTTGTTCAACAAACTCCCCAGCCACCTGCAAGATGCATGTTTAGCTAACACAAAAATATTCAAAAAACACCTTAAAGATTTCTTGATCCTTAATGCTTTTTACACAGTCGATGAGTATTTGAGTGGATCTATGACAGTGTAGATACTTATTTAAGATATTTATTCTGGGTTAAGATTCTGTTTCTTCTCTTGCTTTTTTCTTTTCTTTTATATGTGGAGACTATGAAGTATGATGACGTGAGCCTACATGCGAGCCCGAACCGACAAGAAATGTTGAATTTTGCTCTTTTAGTGTTTAATTTTAAATGTATAACTTACGTAATTTATTAATTTGATTGTATATTGTAAATATGACTTATCCGATATCTTTATGCAAAAATGTACACAAAAAAAGATCCAAGGATGCAATAAACAAAATCGAAATCTAAATAAATACTGCAATGAACGACGACGACGCACGTAAAGAGAAACAATAAATAACGTATTTTCTTAATGTGTGAAACAGGAAAAAAATGCTGTTTCTATTTCCAGATAGGCTACTCAGGCTGGCGATCATAAAACAAAACAACTTACATTACAAATGACTTCACATAATTTACCAATGATATTCATTACACAATGGACAAATAAACTGAATAACGTAATTCGCTTCCTAACAAAGCTTGGCGAAGCGGTGAAAACCTAAATCTGATGCCATCTGTCGGTGGAACTTTAAAGTACTTCTGTGGTGCGAAGCATTAGCGGCGTGTGCCGACAATCGACTCTGTTGCGTCGCTTTGTGCTTACGCTAATTAAATAAAATTACACAGTCAGTTGGTATGTCAATAAGAACTTAAATAAACATTTTAAAGTGTATTAAATACAGAGAGGTCAGTTGCATTTGATGTTGTTTCACTAAAGCTGTATTCAAATATGATAATACACAGAACTACATCCAATTATTCGCTACCAACCATACAAACAAAAATGTAACTGTTGTTAATTCTGACTTATATGCAGTAACGGCTAGTTACTTTTTTCAAAGGTTAAATCTTTAGTGCTCACTTTATTCCGAACGACCTATAAGGGCATCAATCAGAATACTAGATTGGTAGTGTGAGTTGGACACTGAAAAAGATTGGCCAGGTTGGTATACTGGTAAGGGTTCCCAAGTGAACAGACCAAGTCGTAAGAGGGTTCTTGTTTGCCATTCACCACATAGCATTTTTTTGAGCTTGCCCCTTAATGGTCTGTACCATTCTTTCTGCCTGGCCATTGGTTGATGCATGGAACGGTGTTGTTCGTATCAGCTTTATTCCATTCATCATGAGGAATGTCTTCATCTCCTTGGATACGAAAGCTGTGCCGTTGTCGTTGACAATGCTATGGGATAGGTCATGAATGCTGAGTATGTCTTTCCCTGATAACAGGCAATGAAGAAATGGAGGGTACTTTTCTTACCTCAGACCACTTCGAGAAAGAATCAACAACTATGAGAAACACTTGCCCTTGCATTGGTCCAAAAAAATCCATGTGTAGCCACACTCACGCCTTAACTTCCAGCATCCAGTGACTCTCTTTAATTTTCGCTGGATTCGTTTGGTGCTGTTGGCATTTGCTAAACTGTCCAATCATTCTTTCTATAGCTGTGTCCATATTTGGCACCACATAAAGCCTTTGACTGCACAATACCATCATGAGCTGAGTGTAGTATTTGCAACAGACTTGTTCTTAAGGCAGATGGAATTACCACTCGATTCTCCCACACGATTCATCCCTGTTACACAGATAATTCATTGTTACAACTATAAGACTGATTAAACTTCTGGAAGGGCTTTACCTGCTCAATGCATCCGCATGACTAATCTTGGAAGCTGACTGTCGTACCAAATGATAATCAAACATAGCTAGCCACAGACTCAACTCAGCAACCTGGGGGACAAAATATCTTATGTCTTCTTGGTGGGATCCACTAACCACAACAAGGGTTTATGGTCACTCACAATCATGAAATGCGAGCTGTCATGTTCTGTCTAAATTTTGTCACTCCAAACATGACGGACAATGCTTCCCTATCCAGTTGGGAGTAGTTTCTTTTGTGTTTATGTAGGGTTCTGGAGCTGAACACGCTGGGAGCTTCAGTCACACCTTCCATTGTGTGGACTAGCACGGCTCCCACCTAATATTCTGATGCATCACATGTGAGGATCAGTGGCTTCTGCGAGCTGAAGTGAGTGAGCAAAGCATTTAACTGTAACAATGATTTTGCTTTGTGAAAGGCCTCATCATGTTCATGAGTGCACTCCCACAGCTCTCTCTCAGATCCAGTAAGCAGTGCAATGGCTCCAGTACAGAAGATTTTATCTTCCAGAAATTTCTCATAAAAATTCAGCTTGCCAAGAAATGACTGAAATACTTTCCGAGATGTTGGAACTGGAGCCTTGTATGGCTTCTACTTTTCCTGTGTTGGATGCACCCCATTAACATCAATCCTATATCCTAATAATACAACACTCTCCACTGCAAGTCTGCGTTTTAACCTTTTCAGGCACAACCCTGCTCTATCTATTCTCTTCAAGAGCTCATGTACTCGTCTTACACACACTATTTATAGTACACTTATTGTCCACACATGCATACCGACCCATCTGCCTTACGATAGGTACAATAGTTGTAGCCCATTCTGGAAAGCTAACAGGTTCATAAACCCCTATGTCTACTAATCTGTCAATCTCCTCAGAAACTTTTTCACACAGTGCAAAGTTACCAGGCCGACTCTTCCTAAATATGGGCTTTGCATCTGGATGCAACTCCACTGTGACTGAAAGCCCTACATACTGGCCCAGTTCTGCCCTGTCAAACATTCTTGGATGCACATTTACCAGCTTGTCTGCCTCCTTTTGTAAGACAGAATTAATGCCATGTACGTAAATACCTAGAGGTTCAAGCCAGTTCCTGCCTAGCAAATTTTGTCCATTTCCATCTGCCACAAGAAGGGGCAGAGTTACCTCTAAATTTCTTGTTTTGACTTCTGCTGTCAACGAACCTAATACCTGCAATTTCTCTTGTGACCATGTCTACAGCACGAGTTTCAGCTCCTGTAATAGTGGTTCCTCTGGCCATAGTTGTTGAACGTATTCTTACTGATTATGGTGTGACTGGCACCAATGTCAATTTCCATCACATGCTTCTTATAGTTTAACCAGTTCCATCAGCATTGGTGGTTTTGATTGTGGACTTAGTGCTGTCCGAAATAGACTATATATAGGTGTCAAGAACTGTGGGCAAGACAAGTGTTTGTAAAAAAAATTTACAAGAAAAATTGTAATGACAAATTTTTACAACATGCAACACAGTCACAGTCCACCCTGTTACAGTAAATTTGTTGGCAGTGCCAGGTATGTAAATTTTATTTCAGTGTTGAAATTTTTTTTGCTAGTCTGTGTATGCTTAATGCACTTTGCATTAATGAACTGTGACATGATTGGAAGTGTGAATCAAGCTTTGCAGGTTAAGTGGTGACAAGGAATACACAGGTCCAACACAAGTTGGTTCAATTGCAACAGGATATTTGGAGAGTGACTTTGTCATGGTTGTGGCAGCTCACACGTGTCACATGTATCATGTGCCACCTTCTGATGCTGGACAAGTGCATTGCCATACCATCTCACAATTGATACATCTTCATCTGTTTTGCACTCCTCCCCCACTTATCCGACTCTGTTTTAACCGAACCTTCAGTTAACCGAACTGTTTTTCTCCGTGTGATAAATGTGAATACATGCCCATTAATATGTACAAACATGTAGTATGATTAGCGCGCGCAGCACGCAATTGCCGTGTGCACTGTGCCGGTCACTAAGCGAGCAGCGAGCGGTGCCAGCAACTGAATGGGGATTGGTCGGGGGAAGGCTGCTGGCGGACGGGTAGGCAGGCAGTCGGCCGCTGCAGACCAATGTAATCAGTTTGACGAGTGTAGCAATTTATTTATTTATTTTAGTATGCATGCTCTGGTGATAATTCTGTGTGCGCTTGCCCGAGACATATAAAATAAGCTTGGACGAGTGAAAGTAATTGTTCACTGGTCCGTTGGGCAGGTAATGCTAGTGTTATTTGCCAGTAAGCGACGCCAACATTGGTAGTTGGTTTATTTTCGCGCACTAGTCGTTAACTGTGTTTAGCGGCGGCACGAAGTTAAGTTTGAAGCCAATAAACAGTAACAGAAGTGGGCGCACGTGTGCTCATTGACTTTGAGCAAGGTCACAAGTTTGTGATTTTATTCCGGCAGTGTGCCGACAGAAAACATGTCTGACCTATGTGAGCGCTACCAAACCTAGATAGACAGTTCGTTGGAAAGCAGTGCTAAGGATAGACATGCTCGTTTTCACATGTGGCCCACCACCCGTGATTTTTTTACTTTTTATTTTTGTTATTTCCCCTTCAGCTGTCCAAACAGACTTGTTCCGAGACAAAAAAAGTGACTCTTGTTCCCATGCTCTTCCTGACGGTGTGTACGATACTTGAACAATGCAACAGCCAGTCAGCCCGCAAGGATTTATTGCTTCTCGCTCAAGTTTATGGGACATTTAGCGTGTTAAATTATAATTTATAATTAGTGTACAATAAATGTTGAAATTGCCATTCAACTAAAAGATAAATACACGTACGGCTGACTGTGTGAGCATGAAGATTAATCAGACCAGCAAATGCGTCCTCTCATCGCCATCCTTGCTGCTTATCTCAAAAAGCTGAAGGTCTACGGAGTAAAATATGAGCTGTAGCAAGCTAAGCAGAGATAAGCACGAGTAGTTGTGTGTGGGTGCGTGTGTGAGAAAAAGAGACAGCGCTATCGTTATCTCCCAGAGGAATTTCTTCTGTATGCGTGGTGTGTGTGTAACTCAGGTATAGCACAGCCGGCGGCAATTATTCTTAGTGAAGAAACAGCATATGTCCGCCGTTATTCAGTCAGAACACGCAGTTCTTGTTCCAAACAGCCGTGTCATCTGAGCTGAGCGGAAGCTTTTTGGGGGCGCCTGACAGCCGGCACAAGCAGTACACAGGAACTTCGCGTCACGTACTCCGACTTCAGTGACAGTGATTAATTCTGGTAAACAGGCATCGTCTTTTTTTTCCTTTGCGTTTTTTACATTCCGTTTCCTGCAGTGCAAAATCACAATTTATTTTGTGTTATGTTGTTAGGGTAACTATGTACATACGTGCACATCTAAACACAGTAAATTATAAAACGAACGTCATGTTAGTTACAGTGCTTTTCACTTAAAGGATGATAATAAAGGATCGTGGTAACATATCGTGAGCGACGAGGCAGTCGCACGCAGTCGCATCTGTTCAGTGTCAGCATAGAATACAGAAGGGATAGCTAAGCGAGAGAGGGGAACAAAGCAAGACGGGGAAGCTTGATCAGCTGGCTACGGAGCGTCGGCCAGGTGGGAAGCAGCGTTGCCAGATGACTTTAGCGCTGAGTTATGCCGAGATTCTTGGGTACGTTTAAATATTGTACTAATTTTAATTTTTCAGTATTATGTACATAAACTGTAAAATAAAATTCAATGAAAAGTTTGTGTATATATGTTCACCATGTTTCTTATAGTACATGAGTGTTGCTTTAATACAAACATACCTAATTTGTTTATAAACAAAAAAATTGCTGTTTTATCCGAACAATTCAGAAAACCGAACCGGTTCGTCCCCCGACTAGTTCGAATAAGCGAGGGAGCAGTGTATATGAAATGAGACACTGTGTGGGTGATCAGCTGTACTACACTGATGTCACCAGCATGGATTTTGCTGCTACCATCCATATGGCCAAGCTGGAGGGATGATAGACTAATGATTGCATGCAGCCATGTTGTAATGTAAGCTGTAGAATGAGTATGATTCACCAGTGGCACAAAAAAGATTGTGCTAGCACTCTTTCTCATTCTTGCTGGTACGTATATTTTTCATTCTGATAATCTACAGCTGGAATTGTGTATAAATTAAGGAATGCTGATGTGTTGCTTTCATATCAGTGGGAATATTTTATTTGTGCATGCTGATGCCAACACTAACCAACTCTTGTTGGGACCCACAAATTACATTTTAAATCTTATTTTCATGGTCGGGACAAGCCAACCTTTTTAAAAAAATTTAATATTTATCACAGATCAGTGTCTAACATGTATCAATAAATACAGATTTTTGTCTATATACCTATGTAATAGTTTTACATTTATAATTTTTCAATAATGCTGTATTTATGTCTGGTTCCATAACCTTACTTAACTACACAAATTATGTCAATTTTTTTTTAAAACTAGCCTTAATTGGCTTGACATGCTATGATGTAAATTGCCTAGACCTACACCAACATTAAAAAATATGTATGTGTGGGTTTATATAAAATAAATCCCTTTAACATTTGTCTAGATATTGGACGGGTCTGATTTCAAAACGAACTATTTTGGTAATCATGTGCTGTAATAATTTTCTACAGTTACATCCACTGCATTATTTCATTTAAACAAAGATGAATGATCCCTGATAACTTAGTATGGATATGGCAAAAATACTGTAGCATGATTTTTTACAAAAAAGAAAAACAGACATATTAGTTTTGGAATAATACAGTCTTTGGATTCCTGCTCTTCGTGTAAGTTATAAAATAATAATTCAGATTTAATTAATTAGCTTGGGCTGGAAACAGTATGGTGAGTTAAACTGCTATAACATATTTTTTGTTTTGTGTCAATAAACAACAAAATGAAAATACTGCTTCTGTACAGTCACACAATGTAGCACTGTATAGCCTATTTTGATAAAAAAATATATATGAGAAAAATTAGATTTGAAAATGTATTGGTAAGTTTCACAACTAGTACGTAATTCTTTGAGATATTATTCAATGATACACAATGTATTTCACTAGTGTTACTTAGTTACAGGTATGCAAAGTTTTTTTTCCCTTAATATATCTATTTCCAGCTGTTGATCTTCAAACACAATCACCTCAGCAAAATGATCAGCAAGATTCAGAAAGTGGCTGTATGTGCTAGAATGGAATGAAGAGTAATGTTTTTATGAGTGAGTTGTAGCAACCAAATTGGCTGCTACATGTGGTTAAAAATGTAGGGATCACTTTCACATTGAACAGTGATGTCACCACAGTTTTAATGAGAGATAGAGCTCTATGGAAGAAAGGTTCTAATTTAAAAGAGATGTAATTCAATCCTTAGCTGACATTACTCATATTGCTTCGTTCTTTTAGCCTCGTAATGTCATTACAAAGGTTTGATTGCTGATCTGCAAATTACTGTAAAGTAAAATACAATTTTATTGTACTTACATATTGTTTGTTGTGAATGAAATATGTTTAAAAATAATGTGCGTGTGAAGTATATGCTATGATGCATTTTAATTTATTAGTGTGCATTTGTACTGGTTTTGTTAACTAAACCAAGACTGTTAAAAAAAGACCCTTAATTTTTACGCTTTGAGAGTTACTGAACAGTATTTGTGTGTGCTTTTAAATGTGACTGTGTAAGTTTATGTTACCTTTTAAGTTATAATTTATTGGCATGTTTTTTTGTGTTTCATAGTTTCCTAGAAATATAAATTAATTTCATGCAAATGTATAACAACGTAATAATGCTACAAGTGAAGAAAATGGTTATACATCTTAATTTTTAATGTACTATAAATTTTTTTCTTTTTAATGAATAGGCCTACATTTTCAACAGAAAATAAGTTTTAGGTACAGAAATATTTTATACACATGTGACAAGTTGACTCAAGGGCGTTCATGTAGCAAAAATTCAAAATTGTATATTTGCTTGGCAGAGTGTTAGTTTTATAGACGTTACTTGTGACTACATTTACCACCTGTAGAAATTTTTTAGCTCTGATAGTTTCCATGGTGGCATATCAAAGTCAGAATTTGCAAGTTACAGAAACATAGATATAACAAAAACCTACTCAAATGAAATAATTTACACTGAAATTAGATGTTTGTGGGCCATATGCTAAAATACTTAAAAACACAGAATGGAATTCTTTGTACTTTTTAAAAATATCTGAAAATGACGAAAATTTACTACATTTATGGCAATTTTTAAAAAAGACAGAATTACTTAGTTGTGTGTTTTTAAATATTTTAGCATAGTGCCCATATATATATTTTTTTTCAGTGTAAATTATGTCTTTCGAGCAAGTCACTTGGTTTTTGGTATTCCTATGTTCCTGTAACTTGTTAATTCTGACTTTGACATGCCGCCATGGGAAAACTATGAGAGCTAAAAATTTTCTACAAGTTAAAAATGTAATCACTAGTAATGTCTATTAAACTAACACTATGCCAAGCAAATACAAAATTTTAAATTTTTGCCATGTGAACACCCTTAAAGAAAACTGAAGTCTATCAGTGTTTTAAAGCTGAGTTTTTATCCTATTTTCCAGTGTTTGTATTATTAATGTTTTCAAACAGTTTGTTGCTGTAGGTAGTCAGTCAAATATTGAGATTTTTAAATGTTTGTTGCAATCTGAGTTTACAATTAGAATTTATTGGTTTGTGGACATATGCCATTGCTCATGCAGCAATGGCGTATGTCCACAAACCAATCAATACTAATAGTGAAATATTACATTTAGGAGGTCTTTTGACATTAAGTATTTTAGAAATCCTGCAACACTACATATTTTTATTATTTTACTTGAACATTTTAGTTGCTGCAAGAGCTGTAAAATTATCAATTTCATGTTCAAATAGTGTTCTACAAACATTGGAGCCCCAATCTGAATATGTCTGTATCCAAATGGGTGTAGGCCTAAGTGCCTATTGCAGTGACACATGTTTTGTGTTAAATACTAAATATTACTATGCTATAATATGTATTGTTATATTAGTTCACAGAAGGAGAAAAATTTGTTGGAAACAGTTATTTCTGTTTTCAAAGAAAATGTGATTATTAATAATTAAAGTTAACTAACTACAATGTAAAAATGCTGTGGTTTTTCATGTTATTGCTTTAGTTTAATTGTAGGTCCACACCAGAAACATGTAATAATTAGGGACTAATAAAATTCATGTTATATCATGGCAACAGGCTCAAATCCAAGCTGTTGTACATTTGGTTTCATTGGCTAATGTTTTTGTGTCCTGCCATGGAAAATGTCTTGCCTATGATTTACATTTCAGGAGTACAGTACCTAATTTTCTGTACAATGGTCACACAGATACGTCATCATATAAACTGCAAATTAAAATCACATATTATGTTCAGATATTTACAGGGCAGTGAAGTTTAGTTGAAAACCAATGAAGCCAAATTTTGTAAGCCTCTATTAACAGTTTGGTACCAGTGTATTTTGCTGGTTTTTGAGTCTGCTCTAAATTTAAAATAAAATAATTATAGTTTCTGTAATTATTTTCTTTGAATACTAAATTATTGTAATGGGAAAGGTGAATAAATTAGAAACTAACTAATAAAGTAAAATGTTAAGCATCTGCAGTTACACAATTGCAAATAGTTTTGACGTATGTTATGTTACAATTTGTTGCGATGAACCTTTGTCCACTTGCCTTTGAGTCCTTAGTTTCCTATAGTTCCTCACAAGTCCTTGGCTCCTTTAAGATGAAGTGTATGTTCGTGGATTCAACACCATTCTTCATTTTCAGAATACAGCCTGTACTGTACACATGAAATTTTAGTCAACATTTCTGCAATTCAACAACTATTAAAATTGCTTTCAGTTATCATAAAAAAAATATTTGTTGCTTGCAAAAGTAGACAGAGGAAACAATTAGTAATTACCTACATTAAGTTAACCATCAAATGGCAGGAAGAAACTAATAGCAGTGGCAGAAAAATGTTATTTATTGGTGTTTATACTTCTAATATTGTTTAACATAACTTATGATATTAATTTTAATTTGCCCTGTATTTATGGAATCCATACAAATGTGTGTATACATATCTTTGCACATAACAGAGAAGTGTGAAACATAAACTTGCAACAGTTTCAATCACCATTTCAACCTTCCTACATTTCTCATGTGATAACACATCACACAGGAAGAAATCTCGCTAGTAATAAACATTCACTTTTCCAGAATTGCAAAAAAGGGCACAAGAGGATGTTGCATGTTCCCTTGGCTGAAGGGGTTGTTTGAGGAAGCATTTGTGTCCTTTGTTTTGGTTGGAAAATCCCTTGAGTGTCATTTTGACCTTGATACATTTTTGAAGAGCACATCACCAGTTAATAACTCTTACCAGCTAAATTGGAACAGAGCTACAACTAAACAAATTACAGTCATACCCTTTTGGTCTTTTGAAGACAAACTAATCTAGTCATGATGTGAAAATCCAAAAAGGTATTCAATTAATTAACCCACCACTAAATTAGAGTGTGAAAATGTGTGTGTAGGTGATATGACTATCAGCAAAAATATTAAAATTGACATACTTTTTAGACTGCCATAAGCAAAATTTGAAAAAGATTTAGTATGTTCTAAATACATACTGTAACACACAAAAAATGTGATAAAGTTTTAGAGCTCTAACATGACATGTACTCGGAGAGTAAATTTTATCTTCTACATTTGGTAGATGTTATTTTGTTGCATTTGTTTTAATAGTTTCCTTTTAGGGTTTTGAAAAGAACCTAATCTAGTCATTTGTCGAAATTAGGAAAGGTTTTCTCTCAATATATCTCTGCTGTCTTAGGTAGCTGTTACTTTTTTGTTTGTGTTTACTATAAAAAAAAAAAAGTAAATTTTTTTAACTAAAGTAATTACTTGTGACTGTTTTCTTTCCGTAAGATTTCGTAAAGAGCTTGAATAGTTAACAATCAGAATTTGATCGAATGGTCATCATTTTATGGTGCTCAACTTCCTTCCAGTTTCCGTTAAAAGAAAAAAAGCTAAAGCTTATAATTTTTCAAAGAGATTACAGTATTTGCTCGTAACAGTCACATAAGTAATGTTTTCCATTAATCATTTAGCTGGCAAAATGTTTTTTAGTACAGAAGCTATAATTCTTGCAGGAGTCTCAGGTGTTGAAACAAATATTTCAATGAAGTTTTAATGTAAAAATAGTTGTATTTTAAAATCTGGAGTGTTAATTATGTATTAAATGTGTACAGTCAATAAAACACGTGATGATAACAAGAAATTTTTTTTTCACGTCATTAGGAACATAATGAACTGAACATGATCTGGGTTTTGGCAATAACCAATTAAAAGTTGGTATGTTAAGTGAATTGAATATGTTTCAATTCTTGATAATTTTGTGTCATGTAATAAATCAGAGTGGGATGCAGAATTATATATTTTTGGTTGATTATGTATCTGAATAATTAAAAGTTGTAACTTCTTCACTTAGTAATTTTTTGTACAAATATATTAAACAATGAAGCACCTAACTTGTTTATCAAATAAAAAATTTTTACTAGACACTAAAAAATTTCATTGCATGCAGGCCTTTAGTTCAAAATTACCACGTGGTTCATTATGTGTATGCATTTTAATGTTAGTGACTTGCTTTTAAATTTAATTATATTTTTAATCTTGTATTACTTAGACAACTCCATGAATTTTAATTCTTTGAGTATTTCATTAGCTATTTAAATTTTACTTTCTGCATATCAAGGACCACAGTGCTACTAATATTATGTGAAATACTGATACCTATATTTTTGCTAAAGTATTTTTTCAATAATTTTGTAAGAAAATTTTTTTGTCAAATTTACTATAACATGAAGCTTATAATGCACACAGATTTTTGGAATAAGTATTTTAGTAACCTTGTAATTTATTTTGCAATTTATTAAACCAAACATGCATAGTTTTATACCAAGTTATCTGATAGTTATTTACATTACTAACATTATTTTTGAAAATATACTACAGAACATACCTAATAATTTATTGTTTTTAGGATATCTCACACTTGTGCTTGCTCCTACACTTATTAAAAATTGTTGTGTGCAATAATAATTTATTTGGACTAAAATTTTAATAAACCACTCAAATTGCATTTAATATTTCATACATCAAGGTAGCAAAGAAGATTTTTCATTTCAATATTTTCATGGTGATTTGTAAATTTAATCATAAATAAACCATTTTTGTGATTTAGTATTAGTGTTCATTTCAAAGTTCTTTGTTTGTGACAGTGGTGGACTCTTACTTATTTTCTATCATTCAGAACTATAAAAAGTGTTTTCATAATCAGTTTGGTAAAGATTTTTGCTATGTAGATTTTTTCCTGATATAACTTGCATAACAAATAAATGTTATTCCCAAGAGACTGTATTTGAACATTAATTTTAAATCAAACTTTGTTGATGGTATATAACTTGTGTGTAGTCTTTATATACTTTATTGTATTAAGTCTTTTTGTTATTTGTTGCTATATGTGCTTTTTTTCATGAAACATTTTCATTTATTTATTTTTTCTTTTCAGAAATGCATACTTTCAGTGGAGTGCTGTAAAATTATGAGAAAATATTTTTGGAATACTTCATAACTCTTCACTTGAAAGCTTATTAATAAAAAGAGGCAGTGTTTTTAGATAGTGGAATGTTCAGTTTTTTAAATGTACTAATGTGTGGTAACCTCTCATTATTATTAGAACATTTGTGACCTCAGCTTTAATATTCTGGCTCTGCTCAATGTTTTGCACAAAAGTTAAGTAAAGAAATAAACATGTTTTGAATGGTATAGCAATATTAAAATAATGCTCTAATTTTTTAAAAATGTTTTATTGTGCTTGTTGAATTTAAAAAAAAATCCAAAACATTAAAATCATTATACCAGTATGGTATACTCTGTACTATTTAACTGAAATGGTATAGTATTAGATTATGTGAATCGTAAACTTGCTTTTCAGAAATAAATACTGTTGCCTGCATATGTTAAACCGTTGTTTCAGTATAGTTCTTAATAGCAATATATATATATATAGTAGGGAAACACTTCAGAGCTGCTTATTTATTATAAATAAGAAGTTTAAAAATGTGATAGCTTTAATTATGAATTTACTGACACAGTGTTGTATAGTTTTACACTTTCTCTTAGCACTATTTTGACAAAAATAATGATGTGATAATTTTGTTAAAAGGTTTATGCCAGTTATTTTAAAGGCATAATGATATTGATGTTTTCAGAAACAGAGAATTTTGCCAGAACTATCTAGATCTGATTTTAAATCTTGTGAATGGGGGACAGGGAGACATTTTTAAGTTCTCATACTACACTAGCAAGAAAAATTGGGAACTTTGGAGTATCCCTTGAAAATTAGTGTGAATTTTGTGTGATATCAATATATTTGAAACAAACCCACAAGAATGCAGTCGTAAACTTGTCGATCACTTTCAACACATCATACATTGGCAGTATCATATACAGCGTGAGCTGTCATCCTGCCATAGGACCAGCCCGACTTTACTTTCCATATATGAGCATCATGCCTTGAGTTCTACAGCCTTATACCTCATCGAATTTGCTGAAACTCTGATTTCAACACCTAAGTGAATTGCAAAGCCCATACAGAGAATGTAGTGAATTCAAGAACTTATTTCTTTCCTGAACACCTTCTGGTCTATAAATATATTCATCACTGTCGCATGTATCATATAGAAATGTGGTAGGTACTGAAGTAAATTACAGCAAAATAAATAACACCTCTTTTTTATAAGATAAGTAACAATAATTTCAAAAGAAAAATAATAATTGTAGAATTTTACAAAGTTGTTTCAAGTACATTGCATCACAATTATTATATACATTATACTCAACTAACCTCAGTTATATATCTTTTGTTTGATAAATTGGTTCACTTTCATAATTATGGATAAAAGGCATGAATGATTGTCATACAAACATCAAGTAACAGAACAAAAACTGTTGGAAATGGCAACAGAACAAAACTCAAAAGGGTGAAAACATTATAATAACGACAATTTGTCTAACGTTCATTACTCCCTATCAATTTGACATTATTAAGAATAAAAGAACTAAGTTAAAAAAAACATTTAAAAATTAGAGTTCATGTCCTAGGTTAACACGAATGATTTTCACACCTAGGCTACTCTCTTGACACACTGACTCTTAGGTTAAATATCATTCTATCATTTAGACCATTCAAAGAAAATAAAAACTTTTTGCAACTACAAGTTTTGTATAAATGGCTGCCTTCTAATTATTTTTTAAATACATTTCAAATCAGTAATCATTTTCAGAGTGAAGTCACATACAAAATATTACTTAACTTCAGCATGTTTCATCATACAGTATTTATATTTTGACAACATTTGACTACAAGATTGATTGTCCCCAAACAGATAGACAGGCTTCTTACACTGAGATTCAAATTGGAAAGAACTCCATTGGAGGGGTGCTACAGAATAGCACGCTCAAATTTCCCTGACTTTTTGAGACTTTCTAGTCAACAATTAAGAATTTACAGTAAAATCTCATTACAAAGTACTTGAAGGGAAACCAAAAATTGTATACTTTATATCGAAAATACGTTAAACTGAAGAGTTACTATATTAAAAACTCGTTCTAGGTGTTTTGAATTATGTACTTTATAATGAAAGTACTTAATACTGAAGTACTTTATACTGAGATTTCACTGTACTTTCTTTTTCATGTAATTATAAATAGTAAAAATTCAACACAAAAATGGTTGGGTGTAGTGACACACAACTTGACGTTAAAAAATATATTTCACTACCATACAATGGATTTTATGTTTCAAAAGTATATAGATAACAATTAAATGGTAAATTTTTTTAAATTTTTATGATCCGTATACACATTTATAAACAATGAGTGTGCCATTAACTTTATCATGTATAGCAATAATAAAATGCTAGGAAAATATTTAAATACATCACAAACTACTGATAGTAGGTACTTAAAACATCCAAAATTTAAGAACATTAATTTTTGGTAAGCCCGAAACACAAAAAATTATTTATACAAGTTCACATGGAAACCACATCTGTGCATACCGATCACCAGAGGTAGCCGTGTGACAACTTCATGCTGGTAAACAAAATTTGTGTCATCAACTTCTGGCCCAACAAATGTGTCTGTGTGTCTGTGATACTGCTTCATAAATTTCACCTGCATAGTTCTGTTCACCCGCTGCTTGTCATTTTCACACTGATACCTTTCGCAGGAAAATTGTGGTTCTGGTTTGTACTTCTTCCCTTATTTGAACACGTCAAATTAATTAGCGTATAATTTCCTTCTTCAATATCTTTGTAATCAAATGGAGCTGTGAAAATTTTACCTGCAGCTCTGTCAGTTTCCATTGAATCATTTTCACTGGTAGTAGAAACTTGATCTTTTTCATCAAATGAATCTGAGGACTTAGTATCGGTTTCACTGCTACTTGAATCCAGATTCCCCACACTCTTTCCGGGTTCAATGTTAATTCCATTTTGCTGAACTGTTTTATTTTCAAAGCTCTTCCCATAACATATTTCATGAAGCAATCCAATGAATGATTCTTCCATGGAAGGATCTGCTGCATTTGCATAAATGCCTCTGTTAGGCAATTGTGTAAGAACTTCATCTTGTTGAGATGGAATGAGTCCTGTTTTTCGGAAGTCTCTCTTGATGATTTCAGAAATACTTGGTTTGAAATTTACCAAGAGTATCTTTAAAAGCAGAGGAAAGTAAACCTTTGACAGTGCTCCTTTTTTGCCCTTATTTCACCATAATGTAAGAATTTTATTTTATTATGATTTAAGTGGACGAAAGAAGGCAACATCAAGAGGCTGTTTGCGACGAGTGGAGTTTTTCGGTATTGCTGTAAATCTAATGTCATTGTCATTACATAATTGAATAACATTACATGAAAAATTACTAGAGTGTCCCCAATTAAAGCTTTAGTGGGTGGCTGATTCTTGAGATAAAGAAGGGCAGCACGTTCAAACCATTCTTCAAAATATTTCTGGTAAAACCACCCAGATTTTAAATTTCCATACAGAGTGGACTTCGGATTTTCTACAGTCTACGATTTGTAAAGATGCTCAGCTTTGAACACCACATACACAGGGTGCAAAACGCCATTGCCACTGCAAGCAAACATTAATGAAGTTGACAGTTTTACATAATAAATAATGTTTTCTTGAGGTTTTTTCCTCGCCTAACAATCACCTTCCTTTTCCCAGGGTCATCAGAAAGGTTTGTTTCATCATATAATAAAGTAAACTGGATGGCTGAACACTAGCTACTCTCACCTTGAGGTTATCAAAATATAGATTTATTACATCAGTACACACCTCAGCACTACATAGCTTTATGTTTTCCACAATCCTATAAACTAAATCTTTCTTGTGCCTCATTAGAAACAATCTTACCCAGTCACTGTCTGGCAGACTATTCTTGAATTTCTTCCATGTTCGCCCAGACACATCTAGGTAATTTTTGACCACTAGCCTCAAATCCATTTGAGTGAGACAGGATATACTACAAATTAGTAATAGGTACGTATTTAAATTACAAAAGACATTTTCGTGAGTTAGCACAACCCCTGTTAAGTATTACTTAAATAATCACTCATATGTAAATTGTAAGTACCTCACAAAATATAGTTTTCAACATCTGTAAAAATCTTTCGTCCTCCATACGGATTTTGTTTCAGTCCTTACGGGTTTCTGAGTATTTCCTTTTATCTGCCCCATACTCTTCTGCAGCTTGCCGCAGAGATAACTTCCCCGTGCTACACATTTCCACAGCTTTTTTAAGCATTTCCCCGTCTGAAGGAACATGTGGACATGTGCCTGGGGTCCTTGTATACTTCCTAGGCATCTCAGACTCTGAAACATTTTAATAAAAATATGCTATTATAAACTGTTGGGTGAAGTGATACACACATGCTTCACAATTATGTAACAACATAATCTCGAAAACTGGAAACATATAAAATTATTGATTATCCTGTAAATAATGCATAATGTTATGATTTGCCTTGAAAGTAAAGCCAACTGCCAGTAGGAGTATAATTCTTTTTTGTATATCATAAGTTTCCAAAACCTTAAAATTAACCAAAATCAATAGCAGATTTACGACTGCCATTAACAAAACATAAATTGGCGGGTAATAGGCAACTGAAGCTCTGTGATATAGAGTATAATGATAGGGGTTGGTACACAACAACATAATTTTTACATAGTTTTGGAGTGCATTTTTTCAAATTCTTATAATTTGTAGCACAGAACCCCACTGTATAACATTACTCCATACGTCAGTAATGGTCCGTACATAGTCACACACAGATATCATCTTAAGAGATACTGCCATATGTTAAAACATGCTCAAAAACAGCTTAACAGGTGACACAACTAAAACAAATAATCACAAGTTCTTTATGTCACAAATAGTTCTAGTAGCCACACGTTCCATATACTATAAATTGAAAATGAAGGTAGGTGTATCGTGCCTTGTAATATTTAAAGTCAAAATCATTTGAAAATGCAACACTTTGTAGTAAAGTCAAATCTCTAGGTTTAAAGTTAATAGCTTATTACACATTTGAATTTCCAACACCAAAAGCAATTTCCCTGACAGCTTTCGAATTCCCTGACTTTTCAAGGTTTTCCCTGTTTTCCAGACCTGTTGCAACCCTGGATTTGTTTTCTTGTGGCCCAAGAAATAACACATCCAAACACTTCCATGAGATACTCAGATGTAGACTTTTTATCAGATATGTTGCTAGCCATATTTGCGTTAGAATTAACACACTTTTTTTTTGTGGACTGCACTTAGACATAATAAGTGTCCTTTTGATGTAACAGAACACAAATTTTTACTCCTTCCATAAGCTCTCTGTATGTCTACCTTGGTACCTACTTAAATTGACAAAGACAAACTCTGATAAAAAATTTGTCATAAATAAGTATGACTGCCAATTCATTCCTTGAGTAATTTTTTAGTTATTAAAGGTTAATTTGCATTGTTAATTACATTGAATTTTTTCCTTAATTGATTAAGAATTTGTTCATGTAGTTTTTCTGTAATAAATGCAATCTGTTTTCATTTTTATCTGTCTTGATGCCTAGGAAAAACTTCACTTTTCCACGATCAGTTAGGCAGAATGCTTTCATGTAACTTTTCTTTACATAAATTAAGTTTCCATAATGATTACTTTCAATTAGAAAACTATCAATATAGCACAGTAAATACAGCAGTATATTTTCTTTACTGTACTCACATAGGCCATTTATGGTAAAATTTGGTGGACTTATATATCTAAGTTGAGATTTTACTAGAAATAGTTTGTTGTGGACTGAAGTAGGAGTGAAGCAAGATAACCCACTCCACTTGTTGAGTTCGATTGGAGTGAAGAATCTAGATTGAGATTTTACTGTAAACGGAGACTGGACTGAAAAGAAAATGTGCAGGGCCAAGCTGCCGCTATATTGCATTGTTAAGTGTTGTGGTTAGGTTAAAAAAAAGAACAGAGAATAATTTTATAATTAAATTGAAAATCCTAAAGGCGAGTATTTGTGAAGTGAAACGGCTTTTATAAAGCGAAGTGTAACAAAACAAGTGGAATGTCTCATGATGAAAGGCATTATTTGGAATAACAATTATTTTTCGTTCGTCATCTGTTCTCTGCTTCATATTGTCACACTGATAGATAGCTTTATTATGTTTTCAGTCCAGGTTGACTCCAACTCCGCTCTTGTTTATAGGTAAATGTTGATTATAATATTTACCATAAACACATTTTGTCAATCCACGTTTGCTATACATTCACTCCAAGTTGACTCCACTCCAGATTCAAAACGGATTGAAGTTTTACCCTAGATGTAAAATAGACATTTGTCATGCTTGACTGAACAAATATAAATTTCTTCACAAATTCATCAAAACTAAAAGTCCACTCCTCAGAGCTTGTTTTGATCCACAGAGTGTTTTATTAAATTCACACACTAAGTTTCCATTAGCAAAAATCCCTGCAAGTGATTTCATGTGAATTTCCTCCAAAATATTTATTAGTAGAAAGGTGTCCTTCACATCTATCTGATCTGCAGGCAATTTTTTTATTTTTAATAACAGACAACTACATTTTTACAGCAGACACATGTACAACTGGAGCATATATATCTACATACTCAAGTCCTTTCTTCTGAGCACGTTACTGTATAATCAATCAAGCCATACATTTTTGTGTTTCACCATTTTAATTTTTCTTTAACTTAGGCTGCGGTTACACAGTGGCCTGAAGTAGATAACCGAAAGAGGTTTAGCTACCCATTTTTAAACACGTTCAGCATATAGCTGCCAAAGTGAACACGTTCGCGTGGTTACACAGTACTCAATTGTCGCAGTCAAAATGTGTTTTGTTATGACAGTATAGTGTTTTGTGGCAAACAGAGGAAAGTAGCTTGAGACATGTCAAATTTACATAGTATTTTTTTAATTCACTTGTTTACATATTAAAAGTTGCATTGGTCACGATAAACACAACCTTTTGAAAGCTCTACTTACCCCGTCCCAAAGCTTGTAACACACTCATATGTTGCTGCAATGTGTTATGTGGTGACAAAAATTCTTTGTGACACAAAACATTGAAACCAATATTACACTTTATGGAACGTGGCAAGGATTTTCTAAGTTACTTTTTCCACGAACGACCACGCGCCTGCTTCATGCATACAAGAGTACTGGAATTGGCATACATTCTTTTTCCGTTGAAAATATATTGAAGGGCTCATATTTTAATATGAAACTATTTTTACTTGTACATAGCCAACAAAACATTTTAATAACTTTCCTGTTAATTTTATTTCCACTGCTGCAACATAACACAGGGTTGTCAGCCATGTTGTGTGCAATGCTTGTTGACGTTTAATGAGCCATTCACAGCAAGGCATAGAGATTGTTGTTCAGGTGAAGGACCTTTACAACCTGTTCAGTTTGAATAGGAAGCAGCAACAATATGAACTACTTCAGACACCGTGTGACCACACATACGGCTGAGCAAGTTTAATTTATACTAGTTCCGAGGCCCGTGTAACCGCGGCCTTAAAGACCCACTTTTACTGCCTAAATATTTTCTTTCTTGAGGCAGCTCACGTACTGGCTAAGCCTTATTTTCTAATAGTAAAGTAATTTCTTATTCTACGGTTTCTCTTCCATTCAGAACTTCCAAGAACAGTGGCACATTGTCCGTATATTCTTCAACATTCAGAATATAAGTAACAAAAGACTCCTTTTCATCTGTATCTCATGCATTGTCCTCTTTTAGATATTTGGGTGCTTGCTTATGTCGTTTTCCATATTCTTCTGTTTTGATTCTTTGCTTTGAAAATTTGTCACTTACCTCTTGACTACAGAGTTCTTCTTTCACTAACTGGTAATAAGTTATTAAATTTACTGGCTTTCCTTCAGCTTCTGATTCTTCCTGATCTGTTGAACTTGGATAAAATTGCTCAAGTTTCCATAAGTGTTTTCTTCTCATCAAATGTCACATCCCTTCTGAACACCAGTTTGCTTTCATCAATGTCTTATGAAAGTCTGTAACCATTTAGAGAGTAGCCCAGTATAAAAAAATCACTGATGAACCATCTCAGGGTGGCCGCTAATTGCAAAAAATAAAATTCCCTAAATTTCTCCTGATTTCTCTAGAAACCAAACATTTCCCTGATTTTCACAAGCATGATAAGAACAATTTGATAATTTGTTTATGTTTTTTAAATAAAGGTAAAGATTTCCGGTTCTTTCTAACACTGTCATATTGTCCAGCCAGTGAACATGAGGATAAAAAAAATTACATTAATGCTCTCAAAACTCCATTAATTCCATCTTATAATTTTAATGGCCTCTCAAATGAATGAGGCAAGAAAATTCCGTGACATTTCTGACAGTCTAATAATTCCCTGAAACTTTTCTGATATTTCCAGGCGGACACAATTTCCCTGATAATTCAAGATTTTCCTTATGGGTGGCCATCCTGTATCTAGTTTATCTATCCTTACTCTTTTGGTTACATGGAGATAAACTACACTTCCAAACACTTTTAAATTCCTACATTTGTCTTCTATTGTATAATTTCTGGCTACAGAGAGTATCTCGAAAAGCAGTTGTTGGATATCTATTAGTTAGGTACATTGCACTCATTACTGCTTCTGGCCAAAACCGATTTTCTAAACCTGAGTCCAACAGCTTTATCCAGTATACACCTAGGACTCACAGGTATTTATATCTCTATTGAGTATAGCATATAACAGTGCCAGTTCATTTAATGAGTTGATGTTGCAGATAACATTTATCGGAACAGTGTAATGTAATTGTAAACATTGTACGAGCCCATGTAAATAAAAGCACCTGGCAATGTTTATGTTTACAAATAGCGGAAAGATATAAACAGGTGGAAAATAGAAAAAAATCAGGGTTTCTTTGAGTGCTGACTTTATCCCAAATCACCTATAGTTAGTGCAAGATACATATGCATGGCTATGACAGACACTGCCTGCTTACCACACATGGGTGCTGATGCCCACGTAGATTAGCTTGACACAGCAGTTTCCCGCCCATCCCCTCTGTATACCCATATAGCCTGTTAGTCACTGTGGGAGAGTTTTAGACATGCCACAGTAAACTTTATCATGCTATTGATGAGTTAGCAGTACACTATCAATTAACTAAATTTTATTATTTTTTACTTAATTAGATAGCTTCCAAACAGACATTTTTATGTCCTAACTTAGTTATTAAAATAAAAATAGAACACTTGTCTTGTTATACATGAAAAATAACAGTTTTGCTAAGTTTTGATACAGATGAGAGGGCTTTTCGCATAAGTAAAGTGTTACATGATTTAATTTTGTATTTGTGGCAAAAATTTTAAGGCCATGTTTTCCGGTTTCTCATGTTTTGGCAATAATTATTTTTAAAGCCTAAATAAAGAAGAGCAGATACCTAAAATCTGTTGTGCTGTTTTGTTTAAAATAGTTTTTACCACGTTGGCTAATTTTTTAAAAGTCAGTAAACTAAACAGTTTTGGGTAATTATTTAACTAACCAAATTTTTGTTAGTTGACTTATTAGTCGAAACCCTATAATTTCTTGTCTTTGTAAAAACCATTTTTAACAAAACTGCCAAACAGATTTCTGATACCTGGCTTCATTCAAGTTTAAAAAATTAATAATCGCAGAAATAGCACAAACAGGTGTGCAAGGCCATAAATATAGATTTATCATTCTAAATATTGTAAATTTTTTACAGTGTATTTAATGATTTATATAAGACACTTTTCCGTACATAAATAATAAGATTTCTAGTGACATTCTATACTAAAATACAGTACAAGCAAGCAAACAAGACAGTTATAGTTGCTACCTGCACAATAGACGTGTACTTGTGCAACACCTAACTGCCGCATCAGATTGTGTTCGCAGTTAACAGTGCTAGTGACATCAGTCAAGTTTTCATCACTAAAGTTTAAATTACATGTAAACATTAAAAGGTGGTACTAACAATTGAACAGAAGCTGCAATTAATCAACAGATTATATAAAGAAGAGATGGTGACGAAACTTACTAATGATTATAGCATTGTTGTTGAACTGTCCACGACAAAAAATGTAATAAATAAAAACACTGTGATACAAAGCCTTTGAAATGGAAGACTTTGAATACTTTGAAACACAGAAAATTATACTTTATCATATCCAAGTTTGCAACAGAAATAAACACTGTCACTGGCGAGCTCTCAGTCATTGACTGTCTGGTTATTTAACAGTATCGGTTCTGCAGGAAATTGTTCCGATGTTATAGGGCTCTGTTTACTGTCCGGACTTTGTGCTTTGAATGTTCAGTTGGTATTTTTTAAGTCCTCTGTAATATACTATCACTCTGTGCACATGAAATAGTGCATGACTGTTGTCCATGAGAAGGCTTCAGTCTGCATGTACTGGTATCGTTCCAGTGAGAAAACATGGGCAGAGGCATCTGGCCTACTTTCGGAATGCCACATTTGACAGCTGACAGCATGCAAAACACATGGAGGCAGCTCAGCAGTTTGTTACAAAGCTAATGCCATTCAAGTGTGTAAACAGTCAGAGAGATATAAGCTGCAACCTCTGAATGGATAGAGTATTAATGCAGCTGTACTTAGTTGGTTCAGTAAAAAAAGAGTGAACAGGACAACTGTGTCAGGCCTTATGTGCATGGAGAAAGCAAAGTTATTTCATAAAGCTTTAGGCATAGACAGAAAGTAGTGATCAGCAAATTACTGACACCTCTTGTACAGCTTTCAACTTGCCTGGCAGAGAGGAAGGGAAGCTAGCGGTTGGCTTGTTGCCCTCCCCGAAGCCCTCTTCACCTCTTGAGCAGCTTGTTGCCCTCCCCTAAGCCCTCTTCACCTCTTGAGCAGCTTGTCGCCCTGCCCCCAGCCCCTCTTCCACCTACTCGAGCAAGCCAGCATGCATGAGATAAATATGTCGCACGCAAGGTCACAACAAACAGCGTGGCACAGGACTTTGATAATTTTTTTTGGGTAAAAATGTGAGACCTTTAAGTAAAGCAGCATCTCACAGTATTTAATGAAAAGAGGAATAATAACCTGTTTACGAACACACACATTCAGTCTATAATTTTTATTAAATACAGCAGTTGTTTAAAGTACTACAGTTGCAGATTAAGGCCTTTATCGCCTGTTTCAATTTTTGCAATAATTATTTTTTACGCTTACAAGAGAGCAAATATAAAAAACTGTTTGGTAGTTTTCCTTCAAAATTGTTTTCATCATAATGGCTAATTTTCTCAAGACAGTAAATAATATGATTGTCTCTATTTGTGCATTTAACAAAATTTTCATTAATTGACTTATTAGTCAAAATTACTTTAATTTAGTGTCTTGAAAAATTAGCTATCAAGGCAAAAACTTTATAAAACTAACTACTAAACCAATTTGTGGTATCTGCTATACTTTAGCTTAAAACAATATTATTGCACGAACAGTATAAACAGTGGGTCATAGCCTGAAATTAATTATGCCAAGAACCACGTATGTAGTTAGCTGGACTTGTTTTTCGTGATGTCGTTTCACATTGCATAATTGAAATTTATGTAAAATATTTTTATTATTTCTATTTAAATCTTTAATTACACGCTGTACGTCTTACTTAGAATTGGTTCATCAGGTGTTCGGGACGATACAAAAGGATTCAATAACTTAGTAATTATGGACATGACCAGATTAAATTCAGTTTTCAAAATTTAAGTATAAAATACAGTCAGAGATTTTTGTTTATTTTCCTGGCTTGTTTGGTTTCAAATTAATCATAGTAACAGTTAAACTAATTTTGTTACTATAAATTTTTTTTGTAATTTTATTTGGGAGTCTTTAGTACTTCATTTTCTGGTGCCGACGTTATAGTTGATCGCTTGCTTCATGGAATTTCTTCATGACGTAGGTTATTGATGCATGTTAGTCAGCCTTTACATGGAGTTGCTTAGGGTATTGCATTGCGGAAGTAATTCCATCAGTGGCGTAGCCTGGATATCAGTTTGAGGGGGGCAGTCCGGAAAAACTTGGACTTCAAGGTGCAAAATGAGACCATTTTAGCAGTTTTCCTAGTAGAAATATATATAAAATAACCTAACACAGTCATGCCATGATTTCCATAAATGTTTTAAAACTTATTTCTTATAATGTCATAAGTAATATTTTTAAATGTCTTAAAGTGTCTCTCTCTTAAAGATTTATTAAAATCGTATTTTTGTATAACAATTAACAATACTTTGTGTTACATATTATGTGTTGGTATCTCATATAGGTGCAATCTCATTATAAAAGTCTTTTAATTTAACTTAATTGAGAAATGCAATATTTTTAGTCTGAATGATCAGAAGAAAAGCCTACATTATTTGCCTTCGGTCAACAAAATTCTCGCCTAGCACATGAACTGTGATACATGTCACACCTGTTTTGTTTTCCACAAAACTGCCAAAATTATTTCCAGTATCTTTACATATGTATTAGAATAAAACACAGTCCAAATACGCACATATATTTTTAAATATATAGCACACATTTTAAACATATTTGTACTACCAAAAAATGAATGTAACTGCTTTTTGAAAACTGATGTATCGAGAAAAATAACAACCGACCTAATAGAACAGAAACAGAACAGCTTTTGTTTTACTTTACGCCTTACCTTCCACTTTTTAAGATCACATAGGCTAAATATGTTTTTCAGACATCTTACCGGCAGGTTGTCGGCAAGCCAGTCCTTATACACGAGAAGGAACAACCTTATCGCTGACGTGAGTATGTGAATACAAGACTGCAGCAAAATCACTGCTTGCCTCTTTAGTGTTCCGTTCATAAAGACGATATTATTCTTTATGTATGCACCTGTTACGCCAGTATTGTCTACCTAATAATGGCTTCCAGTGGCTAAATAAGCTTGTTTAGAGAACTCTGCTTAAACGCACACAAATAATTTAAATTCACAATACAATGATTTTGGTGTCGAATCCTTGCATCTCGCATGAACAGAACTAGATGAACCAAACCATTATTTAAAAAACTGAGTATTAATATGGATTTGTTTTTTTTTGTATTGCACAAGCGAAAATCATTTACTTCTGTATTGCGTGTATATGACACATGTCACAACGGCTTTCTAAGGCTGTGATATTGTTCCATCATCTGCCTGACTTAACTTATATGTGAGCCGAAGCATAGTTGAGTGTTCATTTTTGCATACTAGTAAATTTCAGGATACGCCACTGTGTTACATTGATGTGCATCTTTCGTCCCCAATTTATATACCGTATTTGCCGGCATAAATGACGACCCCGCACATAAAACAAATAATTGTTTTTAAGGTACAAAATCTTGGAAAAAAAAGTAAATTATAGCTTTTGAAACTCCCAGCTGAAAAAATTTATTTCCTTTACTAGAACCATAAATATTTACTTGAAATATTTTTAATGCATTTATTACCGGTATATTAACATCATAGAGGACACAAATGAATAACATTGGCTACTATTGCTCTCCGGGCGCCGAACAGTCAGGGAAATGTGCAGCGGCCGTAACACGTGGCTGGCGACATCATCAGTTGCCAGCAACTGTGTGCTACTTGGCAATGCCGTACTGAGGCCCGCCGAGCACTACATGTTGTATTGGCCTACAAAATCCATTGAATGTTGTAGTAAATGTTATTTCCAACAGTTAAATTGATTTGTAGTAAAATTTAAAATTTCTAAGTATTGTGGTCTTCTGTAACTTAAATACGTGTGTAGGTATGTAGTTACGTAGTGGTATTTTGGGCAGCTTCTACAGTAAGCCATTAGCTCCCACAATAGTATTTAAATGTTAGGCTTACAGTTTAGTTATTTAGACCATTCTTTGAAAAACTTAATTTTGAACCTTAAAAACCTGGAAAAATGCATGAAATTTAATGTTAAGATTAGGTGGCCACACTGAATTCTGTTGGGATTCTCTTTATTTCGTAAGATGAGTGGGTTATTCTTTCAGTTTACAGCCATTCATGTGACTGTCAAAGTGTTTGCTGTCTACACAAATCACACCTACGTGCCCCAGTTAACATTATACTTAACATTTAGCCGTAGTTAATTTAACTTTACAGCCCTTGTATGAATGCCACGTGTACTTGTAAAACAATATTGAATTATTTAGAAATAATTAACTTAAACATATTTATTTGTGCCTCACTCAACAACGAAAGCCACAAGTATATTAGGCAATGTACGTATAAATACAATGTCACACAAGTTATGAAACATATGTGGAATTCAGAAATCAGTATAGTATAAATTACAATCACTACAAATATAAACTTTTAAACATCATTTTTGCTCTGATCACTTGAGGTCTTATGTTTAAGGTGCCCGTCTGCCTGCCTTATAAACAATGTATCAACGTGCTAGCAGAACTCTTTTTTTTTTCTAAGAAACTTCTAAATTTGTTTCTAATGTGTGGATTTATGTATTGAACACACACTTCAATCTAAGATGGAACAGCAGTTTCAAAACATAATATTTATTAGAAAGATCAATTTGAAGCCTCTCAAAATGTCTAAAAATGGTTTTTTCAACCCATTGTACCTAAATAACTACTCACTGGATTTGTGTGAAACTACAGTAGCATTGGACTTTGCTTAAAACTTTCCACCAATAAAAAGATGGGGTCGCCACTGAAAGTGTCAGGCAAGTGTTCTGCAATATCACTGCACACTGTTTCTGTGTCTTGTGGTATAGGTGATACTGCACCAGATGAGCCGGTTAATATCGCCCTTGGCAACATACCTCACTTCTTGGCAACATACCTCACTTTCACACACACACTGCCACCAGGCGGGTGCCTTAATACTGCAATATAAATTAAGTAAAAGTTGGAAAGATGGCAATATGACATTTTGGCAAAACCATACGTACATATTTCACTTTTGTTACAAGAATGTTACTTTAATAATCAAATAATTCTTTATTTATGTTACAAGAATACTGCTTTCATAAACAATGCACTTACTTATTCACCAACATTGTCATTAAACAAAAATTAACACATGTATCCACCATACTGAAGGATAAAATCAAGACATAAGAAGAGAACACCAGGGATTCAGCAGCAACCCTAGATTTTATAGGTCAACTTTCAAAATTGTGGTAAGCAAATAAAACTGATTTTCTCTCTAACTCATAGTTATCTATGGATTCTGTGTTTTTGCGTGCAGCAGTTGGCAGCCCTGGCAACTGAGCAACAGACTTTTCTGTGATTGCTAGCTTTGTTTCTGGAGAAGAATCTGGATTCAGATAGTACCAGTGCAGCCAGCAAGTTCACTTCTTAAGCTTTGTATTATGCAATATGTATGTTTTGTATTTTAGCCTGGTTTATTGCTTCAAACAGGTTGCTTAAGGGCGCAGTCTACCACAATTTTCGTCATCATTATTTTATTTTGTATTTGTACCAGATATTTTTTTTTTTTGTATTTTAGACACAAAATGTGACTAAATTTGGCTCTTGTGACATTTTTTTATCTCTCACAGTTTTCGCGTAATTGCTTGTTAAAGTCATATTTTTTATGTTTCCATTTTAACGACTACACTAAAACCAACTGATATACCAAACTCAAAAAAATCACAGTGGATAAAGACATTGCAGGCTACAATGACATACTCGTAAAATTAAAGAATAAAAATTATTTGTATTTTAAAAAAAATTATTGAACTTTTTAAAATGTTTATTTTTAATTTCAGCATTTTTTAAAAATGCAAGTATTTTACATTATTTAATTTTATGAGCATGTCATTGTAGCCTGTAATGTCTTTCTCCACTGTGATTTTTTTGAGTTTGGTATACCAGTTGGTTTTAGTGTAGTCGTTAAAATGGAAACATGCAAAATATGACTTAAACAAGCCATTACGCAAAAACTATGAGAGATGAAAAAATTTCATAAGAGCCAAATTTAGTCACATTTTGTATCAAAAATAAGAAAAAAAATATCTGGTACAAATAAAAACAAAAAAATTGTTATGAAAATTGTGGTAGACCGCGTGTTCCAAGGCGTTTTCAGATCGACATGTCAGTAATTTCAATTTGATAGGTCAAAAGTGGCTCGCATACCTTCCAAAAACACGTGGAACGCGTCACAGAACGCGTGAACTTGCTATATTAGCCACCACGCTTCAGATCATTTCACACTCGCCTCTGGGCGCTGCTGAAGGTCGGATCTACGTTGCTCTCCCCTTCAAGCGATGACAGCGCTCAGCGTATTGGAACAGCAGTGGTGGTAAACTTTGGTACTACGTAGTCCCTGCTGTCTGTCCTCAGCTGTCACATGGCGAGAGTGAGGGATGGGAGGGCTCGGTCCTTGAATGGAGGAGTGGGGGTAACTCGTCAGACCACTTTGCACAGTCTGGCCTGTGTGTTCACTGCGATTTGGTTTTGAAGCTTCTAGCAGGGGTTAGGACGTGGGGGTGGGTGAGCCGCTCTAGGACAGTGCATTTCTTCCAACGACTATACCAATAATTGTACAGAACTCCTTTAAAATTTTTACGTGATATAAGAAAAACATTTTCACAATTGATGTTGTATCATAGAAAAAGTGGTCACATGACCAGATTTTGATGTACTACAACTAGTGACTATTTTTTATCAAGCCAAAGATTGAATATCTAACAGATCACGAATTACATTCCATGTTAAAATTCAAAATACATTCACATTTATTAAAGTGGTAAGGAATAAGTAGTCATTTCTACTGTTCGAAGGAACTGATGTTAATTACAGTGTTGTAAACTGTTAATCACTGTTTACCGATATTACCTTAAAAATTATTACTTTTTAACTTCTGATTTCCTCATTGGCGCTTGCTTAGTAAATGCAGATTTCAATTTAGTTATTACTACACCGAAGTGTTGCTACGAACGCTAAACAAGTGACTGGCAGAGCCCGGAAAATTCGCGGGTTCACTGACCAGTAGGCTAGTCTCCAAGAAAGTATGTTTTCTCAAGCAGACAGCAGCTGCTCATTAGCTGCTCGCTTCCACGGTAAAATAGGCAAGTGATAAGTTACATTTTTTTTTCTTTTTGGCTCAGCGATATTCAGAAGGTGTCAAATACGTCAAGGGCCAATTGCGAAAGTGACATGATCGTGTAGTTGCTGGAATTCTAGCTTGTGTCGGAAAGAAAACGCGAATTTTTCAGGGCCGTAGTGATTGGCCCCGACATCCTAATTATATCATACAACTCACAAAATTAGAAACCAACGAAAGTACTATTTCGTGCGCAGGACAGTCTCATAAGTTCAGCTGAAGAGTGACTAACACTCTCTCATCTAGCTAACAACCTGTGATAGTCCCATTGCACAAATTCTTCACATATTTCATCAATATTTCAAAGATGAAGCAAAGAATATAACACTAGTTTTAACAGGAAAACTTACAAAGATGTTGGAAGCGTCCACAGTTTACCCTTGCCTTCATGTCAACGCAATACGTAACAAAATGTTGACATTAGATACTATTGCGTTGTTTAAAATTCAGCAACCGATATTCAATGAAGTATGCTCTAGGGTAGCAGTAGGCAAGTGGCAGGCGATTATTATGAACATATCTAATTACTTTTTTGATTCCATCCTATATCATTCATCCATCAGCTCTAACTGTAGTGAAGTCGCTGTAGTGTACCGATAATTTTTGTAAGTAATGTGATGTCACATGGTTATGAAATTATTATCAACTTGTTTCATACAATCTCCTTTCAAACTTAAGGTCGCATACTTTTATTCATATTATATGAGATATATGTCGTTAAGATGGTTATAAAAGACGGATACACTCTTTGGGGAATATACCCTTATGCATGGAAATGATGTATATTCTTTTATAATGCGATGCATGACCTTCCGTAATAAGTAAAGGAGGGAATCAATTTTACAATAGTGAAAATTGACTACAATGTTTTGTTTACTCAAAATAAAAAAAAATATTGAAAACTATTTAAATGATATCCTTAAACTCGTTTAAGCTAACAGGATCATTAACATGTAAAGAAATCAACCTTAAAACATTAACATAACAGAGCAGCTACCTTTCATTGCTTAGAACTAGTTTTGCCATGAATTTGGTGAGCATTGTAGTGTATGATATATATTTTTTTTTAATAAGAGGCCCTCATAAACAGAAAGAAATGTTGCTGCAAATGCATAGCATGCTTAGTTCACGAATGAATAAAAAAAATAGTATAATGAGATGTGCGACAATTTTACAATATATACCGTATTTGCCGGCATATAAGACGACAATTTTTACATATTTTTGGCCCTCAAAAATTGCTACTCGTCTTATATGAGGGTGCAAAAATTTTTGGTAGCCACAAATCGTTTGAAAAGTACGCTGTAAGCTGCGGAGTTGTATGAAGTTTCAAGGAATTGTGTTTTTCATCACAAATGTAAACGAGTGCCCCGTTTAATTTAATAAACTTTACGGTACGAAATTTTGATGAGCGTCATCATAATAAAGGACACTTCCTCGCAGAAAAGTGGCGATCGATGCGAGCGTGTGCCGAGATACTTTGTCTCGCCAGCCTACAACTCTCGGGCGGAGAAAACGAGGATCTAGGTGCGTATGCTTTTATCCTTTGTCTCGCAAGCAAAAGACTCTCGGGCGGAAAAAACGAGGATCTAGGTACCGTATCACACATTCATGTGTCTACTGTCTAGTGCTAGGCTGGCGGACAACAGCAGCGCACAGGAATGTGATGACCTTGCAAGCAGCTGTTGTTGCCATGTAGTGCGCGGCGTGCCTCCAGCCGGTGTTGCCAAGACCCGCACACCTGCCGGCAAATGGAGATATCGCCGGCCGCCGCCGTGCATTTCTTTGGCTCTTGGGCGCGCGGAGAGCAGTAGTAGCCAATGTTATTTGTTTATGTGTCTACTATGATGTTCATATGCCAGTAATAAATGCATTGAAAATATTTAAACTAAATTTTTAATGTTTCTGGCGAAGGAAAAAAATATATTTCTGTTGGGGAAATTCAAAATCAGTAATTTACTTTTTTTCAAGATTTTGTACCTTCAAAATCATGACTTGTCTTATATGAAGGGTCGTCCTATATGCTGGCAAATACGGTATTATGTAGACAAAACTGCTGTTTTCTGCCATCCGTGTTGTTTTGAGAGTGCAAGTCTTTGGAATAGATTCTTTGTAGATTGAAGTTATACTGAACATTATATCAGTATGCGGTAAAAACTTTGTTAAATTTTTAGTATTTAAATAGTTTAAGAAATATTGCATAATGAAATGTTCAAAATAAATGTTCATAGTAAATTTTAATAACTACAAATTCTATAAGCTGCATTATAAAAACGTACCTAATTTTTCATAAGGAATAACCCCTGAATTTTATCCCTATTAAGGAAACCAAAATTATATAATTATATATGATGTAACAATTAAATGATCCTTTGCATCTGTAAGTCTAAACATTACCAAAGTACAAATACTACATAATTTCATATTTAAATGGGCCTGCATTTTAGCATTTAAGGAATTATAATTTTTAAACTGAAGCTATTCGAGTGGTTTTTCAATAAAATTAAATGTGAGATATTTGGATTCTGAAAACGGAACCAATGTAATGCTTTTATTTTGCAAGGAGCAAGAAACCAACCGCTTTGATTTCACAAGGGTTTAGTGCTCCAAAGAACGTTGTTTCAGTAAAATGATGATTGCAGTACGCATAACTTAGTGTTGTTTTTCACATAGCATGTGTTTTACAGATTTCAGTATTTATTTGATGTTTTAAGAGTATGTTAATATACATGGTTCTGATTCAGAACTAGATAATATTGTGCAGGTTCAAATTAGAAGATCTTAATAACTTTCCTGATATTTAAAACGTTATTCAAACATACACCATAAATTTTAAGTGAATTCTCACTTGTATGCTCGTTGCATCAAGCTCTTAAATTTAAGAAATGTTATTACAAAATGCGTGTTTTATAAAGACTATGTTCAATTAAAGTCGTGGTTGGAATTCCTGTAATATATTTATAACTACAATCATTCATTCTTTCACTGTGCTAAGTTATCCAGATTCACTTCCTCGTTTTCGTAGAGATGTTGAACACCCTTAGCCACTTTGTTACGAACCATGCAGTGCAAAGCATTGCTGGTTCTAACATCCAAAATGGAACTGTAACCAGGCCACCAGGCCAGGAATTAATAATATTCAACACGTAGTTGCTACAAGCGTCAAGGATAACCTCCTCACTCCGACAGCAACACGAATTGCTACACAGGACAAAATACAGGCCCGTAGCCAGGTGGGGTCCAAGTCGGGCTACGCCTGACCTGGGTTAATTTTTGCGTGACATATCATAGTAAGATAGACCTATACACGTCTGCAGAAATAGCTGATACACAGGCAAACTAGGCCCTCCTGGGTAATGGTTTGCCCGATCTGAAATAATTTTCTAGCTACGGGTCTGGCACAATATAGGGGTGTGTCCTTGTCTGTCTGCAAGCCAACGCCACCTGGGACACATCACCTTCAAGATGCACCACTACGTCCACCTACGACGTGCGATTCGTCGTGTCCGATCTAGCACATCAACCTCTACAACATTAAAGGTGGGACTGTTGTTGTAACTAATTAAGCAGCTCATAAATAATATTTTAAACCAAACTCTTTAACTTAAATATCTATTCAAGCCTCCCTCCGCAAATAACCTTCTTAAATGTAAATATAATTGTATAAATGTATTATAAACTAAAATACTGTTCCTAAAACCTAATTGTGCGCATTTCAATAGTACTTACAGTATAACAGAAACAATTTTTGTACTATACGCAAACAACCTCAAAAGTGTACCGTACGTTGAGCATTGCATTTTGGAATAAACATTAAATGTTAATGTCAAATCGGAAAAATTACAACAAACTGTGTGTTTAATTTTACGATATTGGAATAACGCGTGTAAGTGTGATTATTGTGCAAGGAAATTATTTTTATGGAATTTGTGTAAAGCAAATGACACAGAATAACTTAAACTATTTGAAATACATTCCCTTACTTTGATTCTGAACATGTTATAAGGTACATTCAATTCAGTTTCATAATACTAATTTTACATCTGAAAATTTGATCAGTCCAAATTCATCTAACAGTTATGTTTGGTCTTACATTGCTATCGACTGGAATTTTTAATGTAGATATTTTTGTAACAGTGAAGTAAGGATGAATTATCAAAGCACATTACTAGAGTGGAATGTGAGATTATTTTTTTTTGTCAGCGTTTAACATTGAGGTCTTAAGCGCTGGTGAAGGATGACATGATGTTACTGGAGTAGAACATTACTACAGTGAGCACAGACACTTTTGGTAAATAATAAACAAGAAACATTTAATGTACAATCTGCAGCTGGTTACACGTTTATTTCCACATAGCTTCGGTACTCTGACACATAATTTCTGGCTACGATTGGCATACACACGTATTGTTATATTGGTATAGCATAAAATGATTTCTTGAATAAAGAGCCTTAGAACAAACCATACACCAATAACTACTAATCCATGTCGGTAACACAATTACCTACTTCGTCCATAATGTACTCCATATTTACAAGTTAAGAAGTGCCAGAAAAATGTTCGAGCTTGATAAATTACAAAATTTTAGCAATGACTACCTCTACAGCATTTCACCAGCGAGAAATTTACGAAAACTCCATAACACACATCTGCATAACCTGAACACACGCTGCAATAAAGAAATGAAATTGTTTCCTTTCTATACATTTAACCACATAAATCTGCTAAGATTGGTAACGTAAAAATATTCTTACTATTCCAGCACTTTATTACACAACAGAGGTATATAAGATGTAAAAACAAGAACTGTTCGCACTAAACCACTATAAGACTGCTTAGCAAAATTGAATCCACAAGCATTATTTGAAACGTATTGCAATTATCAGATATAACTGACAGTCCAATACTAAGAATACTTTAATCATTCTAGAATATTGCTTGGTATAATAATTTTGTAGTTACATTATCTCCACTTATAACAATGCGTGGGTTTGTGTGGTTGAGCCGTACAGTGTGCGCATCGGGTTAAGAACAAAACTTTTTATTTTGAGAAGTTCTAATAATGTTATATATATAGAGTTCTCACTTTCATTAGGCTTAGTATTTTTCTTTAGCATATACTTTTCCTTAAATATATTTGGATCATTTGCCGTTATTACATAGAAGAGCAGTGCTGCAAGTCAAAACATTATTTTTACAGGCCGTGTTGACTTCAAACATTTGTTTCTATGAGCCAATGTAATCATACTGTGCATTATATCATCTTCTCTTAGAGATTAGCAACAGCTCATCAATTTAATACAACTACATAATATATATTTAAGTTATTTAGCTTACATATAAATAATAGTACTGATAAAATAATCGTGTGATATATAAATTTCCATGTATTTATTGGTGCATAAAATTATCATACTTTTTAACATTTTAATTACCTTATGCAAATATTTAACGACTTTTTAAGAAATAAAAAAATAGTACGTCGAAAAATTGAAAACAAATTAATACCTTTATTTAGATTAACCATGCACTCTAACCACTTTGCTGCAAATACTTGCAGGCTATACTAAGGTTAATTCTACTACAGGTTAGGAAGCAGAAGGGTTTTCTTATGGACAAGTTTGACAAGGGACAAGCCCTGTCACCAATTGTACTCTTATTGCTAAGGGGGCTAGAAAATGCAAGACAATATTAAAATTATCTAGGATATTTAAAATGAAAAATCTTTAAGTTTAATTTTTCTGATAGTTGAAAGATTACTTATTTTTTCCTTTTAAACTTTATTTGCAAAATAATCTACTCACATTTTTAAACTATTCAAACATTTGGAGTTATTCAAACCATTCTCTGATTGCAGCGAATCTAGCGGACAAATTCGTCCACTGCCAAACTAATAATATTAAGCTATTTTCCTAACTAGTAGTGGAATTCACCTTAGCTATACTTAGCTTGCAAATAAATAAAATTATCATAAGCATATTTCTTCAAATGTGACATTGGTTTCAGATGTAATTCACTTCGCAAAATATAATTCATATAGGATACATACATATTTATTTCAAACATTACAGTTTTCTGTGAAGGTGATAGTCGCAGAAAGAAAAAACGAAGTATAAATAATATATCATATGTATCTTTAATTCAAATATTACAATTTCCCCTGTGTTCGTAATGATCGGTGCAAAATATAACACATGATAAATAATTGTACAGCTTTTGTAAAAAAGTATTAAGCATAACGCCCTAATTTACGGAATATAACAGCTATTCCACTTTCCACCATCGCAGAGCTATAGCTATTCATTTCCCCTACAATTGCAACGATGACCTGTCTTACACTGTTACATACAAATGTGTTCAGAATAATAGGCTATGACCAATAAACAATATACATGTGTAACCGCAGACCATTTATTTTTCAACAATGAATTCATTTAACTTTTTTTTTTACCCGAAACACATGTAAAGTATAGCCTAGTAGTAGCAGTAGCGTTTGTTCTGTTACGTTGCTGTACTGCAGAGGTAATCGAAGCCCCGAACTTGCTCGAACGACCGCCAGCATAACGACATATAGAAAACGCCTTTCCTTACATGATACTTTTTGCCAGATGATTGAAAAAATTCGATATCGCCATGAATCAATGACTTCATATTTGAATTTATTTACAATTGGAGTGAATGCAAATATGTAGAATTGTAGACATACACCACTAAAGGGCAATTTTGTTACTGAAATCCACAGGTGAAATAATGGAGAACAATAAACGAAGGCAACGAAAACAATTGTGGTGTCCTCAGTTTTTCATATTGCTTTTCATGTGCTCATGTGTTTTTGTTATTGCCTTTTTTCATTTTTTTAATTGACATAATTCGTTATGGATTTTTTTTGTTTATACAGGTCTATGTGGCAGACTAGCCTTGGTTTTTTTAGTTCTTTTATTGTCTTCCTCTATCTCGCGGATTTCTGGGACGAAATTGCACTGCAGTGGCGTATGTCCGTAATTATATACAATTTCGTCTCGATGACTGTAACAACAATTTCAAAAAAATAATAACCCAGGTATTGAGATGAATTTGTTCCCGCGACATGTACAAATGCGTGCTTAAAAGCTCCTACAAGTGTATAGGCATTTTGAAACTGAAATACAAAATGCTGTCATTATGCCCCAAAGGAGCTTCCCGGGACATGACTTTGGCTCATCCTCCGAGCGAATCTTAACTTCTTAATTCTTTCATTATTGCTAAACATGAGACCAACAATGTACCGTTTACCTCACAATGAATTGCCGGGCATTAATGATTGATTCTAGAATTTATATTTACAGACACCAATTTGTAATGAAAAATCTCACATAATGAAATACACCTATACGATAAACTTATTGAGTTCCATACCGGAGCTGATGATCATTTTCAAATATGTATTACACTCCCATTCACTCAACATCAGAATAAGTGAATATTCTCAAATTTACTAAGTATTTCCATTTATTCAGACTGTGGAAATAACACTCGCCAAGTTAGGGAAATCACTGCTAGTTTTTGTAAAATACATCATAACATAACAGCGAAAATTTTAAATTCATAAAAAAAATTGACAGTCCTCAAAATAATTGACTGTCATGCTTGTTTAGAAACCCTGACACTAGCTAGTAGAAAAGTGTCTATAAATTATATAAAAATATTTAGTTCACTATAGATAACTAGGAACGCCCTAATCTGAAATGCAGTGAAACTATGTAAACACCTTATAAAATTCAACACTTTCTTTGTTGAACACTGTAAAAGTTTATAGTTATATAAGTTATGTGTGTAAACTTATTAGGTAAGATATTTAGCCGAGCATATTAAAAGATAAAACATTGATCACAAATTCAATAAACAATACTGTATTACTGGTACAGCACATAACAGTTATGCTAGGGGAAATACGAGAAACTAGATGCACTAAGCGAACGCTTGTTCCTTTTGATACTCGCTGCTATAAACTACAGTGTTAAATGTACAATTTTATGTGAAGAAAATATTTAATAGTATGTGTTGCAAAAAAATCTCTAACTAACCCATCAGTTCCGTTTTGCACAACCATGTTCAAATGTTCACTTAACATTACATTTGCATATTGTTCATACACTGCAAACCAAATTAGCTTTTGCTCACATAATTATTAGAGCTATTAGTTGTAACACAATTTTATTTCATTGTTAAATTTTGTAACAACTATTTGTAAGGTTTATTCATCATGTCGGAGTAGTATGCACTTCTTAGCTCGGAGCCCAGAACAGTCTGTATGTTTCGTTCTTCCCCCTTTTATGTTCTCACATTTTCATTTTCATCGCTTGGTAATGATGTCAAAAGGATAATGTTCTGGGTTCGGTCGTTAATGAAGAATGAACAGTAAAATACATACTTCCTAACATCTTTGATATTTGTCATGGCGATTTTTTTATTGTGTTACTTAAAAAATTCCAGCTGTCTCAGCAGTGTCTAGTCACTGTAAATATTTTATTATAATTCCCACAATTAACATCACTAAGTATATGCACACTTTTGCAAGCTGAAATTACCAGCACTAAATTTATATACATACATAATGAAATGAAATATTATAGAAGGTCTATCATGACTGAATACTAATGTTTTACGAATGAGTGCGCATTTTAATTTTCCAACACTGAAGTATGTCGACAAAACGTAGCAAATTTAGTGAATTGTTTTCTATTGCAGAAAAAAAAAGATTGATTATTAAATGTACATATTAAATATGGATATTTTTCAGTTACACTCCTCCCCCACTTATCCGACTCTGTTTTAACCGAACCTTCAGTTAACCGAACAGTTTTTCTCCGTGTGATAAATGTGAATACATGCCCATTAATATGTACAAACATTTAGTATGATTAGCGCGCGCAGCACGCAATTTCCATGTGCACTGTGCCGGTCACGAAGCGAGCCGCGGCGAGCGGTGCCGGCAACTGAACGGGTGGATTGGTCGGGGGAAGGGTAGTGGCGGACGGGTAGGCAGGCAGTCTGCCGCTGCAGACCAATGTAATCAGTTTGACGAGTGTAGCAATTTATTTATTTATTTTAGCATGCATGCTCTGGTGATAATTCTGTGTGCCCTTGCCCGAGACATATAAAAATAAGCTTGGACGGGTGAAAGTAATTGTTCACTTGTCCATTGGGCAGGTAATGCTAGTGTTATTTGCCAGCAAAAATAAGCGACGCCAACATTGGTAGTTGGTTTATTTTCGCGCACTAGTCGTGAACTGTGTTTAGCGGCGGCACGAAGTTAAGTTCGAAGCCAATAAGCAGTAACAGAAGTGGGCGCACGTGTATGCATTGACTTTGAGCAAGGTCACAAGTTTGTGATTTTATTCCGGCAGTGTGCCGACAGAAAACATGTCTGACCTAAGTGAATGCTACCACACCTAGATAGACAGTTCGTTGAAAAGCAGTGCTAAGGATAGACATGCACGTTTTCACACGCGGCCCACCACCCGTGATTTTTTTTTTTTTACTTTTTATTTTTGTTATTTCCCCTTCAGCTGTCCAAACAGACTCATTCCAAGACAAAAGAAAAGTGACTCTTGTTCCCACGCTCTTCCTGACGGCGTGTACGATACTTGAACAATGCAACAACCAGCCAGCCCGCAAGGATTTATTGCTTCTCGCTCTAATTTATAAGACATTTAGTGTGTTAAATTATAATTTATAATTAGTGTACAATAAATGTTGAAATTGCCATTAAACTAAAAGATAAATACACGTACGGCTGACTGTGTGAGCATGAAGATTAATCAGAACAGCAAATGCGTCCTCTCATTCGCCATCCTAGCTGCTTATCTCAAAAAGCTGAAGGTCTACGGAGTAAAATATGAGCTGTAGCAAGCTAAGCAGAGATAAGCACGAGTAGTTGTGTGTGGGTGCGTGTGTGAGAAAAAGAGACAGCGCTATCGTTATCTCCCAGAGGAATTTCTTCTGTATGCGTGGTGTGTGTGTAACTCAGGTATAGCACAGCCGGCGGCAATTATTCTTAGTGAAGAAACAGCATATGTCCGCCGTTATTCAGTCAGAACACGCAGTTCTTGTTCCAAACAGCCGTGTCATCTGAGCTGAGCGGAAGCTTTTTGGGGGCGCCTGACAGCCGGCACAAGCAGTACACAGGCACTTCGCGTCACGTACTCCGACTTCAGTGACAGTGATTAATTCTGGTAAACAGGCATCGTCTTTTTTTTTCTTTGCGTTTTTTACATTCCGTTTCCTGCAGTGTAAAATCACAATTTATTTTGTGTTATGTTGTTAGGGTAACTATGTACATACGTGCACATCTAAACACAGTAGATTATAAAACGAACGTCATGTTAGTTACAGTGCTTTTCACTTAAAGGATGATAATAAAGGATCGTGGTAACATATCGTGAGTGACGAGGCAGTCGCACGCAGTCGCATCTGTTCAGTGTCAGCATAGAATACAGAAGGGAAGGCTAGGCAAGAGAGGGGAACAAAGCAAGACGGGGAAGCTTGATCAGCTGGCTGCGGAGCGTCGGCCGTGCGTGAAGCAGCGTTGCCAGATGACTTTAGTGCGGAGTTACGCCGAGATTCTTGGGTACGTTTAAATATTGTACTACTTTTAATTTTTCAGTATTATGTACATAAAGTGTAAAATAAAATTCAATGAACAGTTTGTGTATATGTTTTCACCATGTTTCTTATAGTACATGAGTGTTGCTTTAATGCAAACATACCTAATTTGTTTATAAACAAAAAAATTGCTGTTTTATCCGAACAATTCAGAAAACCGAACCGGTTCGTCCCCCGACTAGTTCGGATAAGCGAGGGAGCAGTGTATCAGTTATGCCTCAATTGTATCCGTCGCTGAGACTTTGCTATGACGAAAAAAGTTAAATATAACACGCGCTAGTTTTCAATATCACTGTTAACTACACCAACTGTATCCACAACACCGCATCTAACAAAAAAAAACCTGTGAAATCCAGTACACCGCATCTACCAAAAAACCCGTGCGAAAATTTAAATATCAAGCGAGCCATCGTACTTCACAAAACCCCCCGCGTTGTTGCAGCGAGCTCCGCGAGGGGCGCCACCTTACTGGTAGCTTATCCCGGTATCTCGACATCTCTCAGCGGATCCTCGCCACGTCGTCGACGGGGATTTGCACATGTTACTTCAGTTACCTACCATGAAGAGTAGACTGCTTGCATTGCTATAAACTTGGTGTCTATGTAATCAGGAAGAATGGCGCTATTGTTTAAAACTGTTATATTTGACATTCACCAAATGGTTTCAGTTTTTTAGACAATCCAAGTTGCTGCTAATTTTCGATAAAAAATTTGCTGAAAGATTTTTTTTTTCCTTTCGAGAATGCCTGCTGGCAGCTTCACAAAATTTCTTTGGCATGTTAGAAGCACTTTTTAAGGTAATTAAAAAAATTTTTGTTCATAAATAACGAATACTTTAACTGTTTTACTAGCTATAACTTCATAACGTTAAAGTATATAAAAAAAGTAATAAAAACCTATGTTAATGTATCGGTGCTGGTTTAAAATCATTACATTACACATGATTTAAGTACAGAAGTTGCTAAATATGGAATTTAACAATTTTTTCTCTTTCTTGAACAGCCTTAAAGGGAAATGTTAGACAATTTTATTGTATTTTAATTTTTGAGCCATAACATTTATTAAAATTGTTTATTATCAAAATTTTCTCTTCCACAAAGCATAAGATATATTCTTGGTAAACTGCCTGACATAAAAAATAATGGCATCTTTCATTAATTTGTCATGCAGAGTAACTGCAAGAGAACTATTGAATGTTAACCTGTAATTCTATTGTAATGATTCTGCAGGACAAATTAATAAAAGATTCCATTATTATTTATGTCAAGCAGTGTACCAATAATATTTCCTATGCTTTGTCGAATAGAGAAAATTTTGTAATATAATACGAAAAAATGTTGTGGCTCAAAAACTGAAAATACAATAAAATTGTCTAACACTACCCTATAACAACATGGATACTAAATTTGTGGGGGGAAAAACATAGTTTTGGAGATAATTAAAAGGGGTATCACATTGAGGAATATGAACGTAATTGTGTTACCCTCCATTCGGATAGTAAAAATTAGGTTTGAAAAATTTTTATTAAAAATATTATGATCCAAAAATGATACAATTTATATTAAAAATAACTTGTTTTTTTAATTTTTATAGTTATATTTTATTGAATTAAACATTCAAGTTTTCTTAAGTAATCTTACATAAAGTGTTGCTTTTGTTTGTTTACTTATTTGATTTTAATATATTATTACAATAAAAACCTTAAAAAAGTTCCCTTACAATTATACTATGCATTACAGATACTCTCAAAATTTTACTGCATTTTTTTTTGCCTACTTTACATACACTATACACAGAATTACAATATTAAATGGCACGTAAATAAAGACCAGAAATTTGCTATTCTTTGTCTTAAAAATTTGGCATCAAACAGAAGTTGTAGCCTGAACTAATGCAAACAAAAATATTTTCGTGCAGTTCCACTTCTCAACTATTTGTGTAAAGTCTTGGGCAGAGTGATTTTTTATCGCATCTCACAATATTTTAAGAAAACTCTAAATATGGCATACTCTACTTTCAAACAAAGAAATTATATTCCCATCACTTATTGTGTGATCAAGATGTCTTTTTGCAGTTAGTAAAAAGTGTTACTCTCGATACTCTGTTGTTGAATCTAAAGACATGAATTAAAGGTATATAATATCTAAAATCACTCTTAGCTTAGTGACTAATCTCAGGGTGTTTTTTTTTCATCAATCTTCACTTAAATTTTTAAGTGAATGTCTTTTCTATTAATCTTTAAATTCGCTGCTGTTATAAACTATTTTACACAGTATATTTTGTTATGCAATCCACAGTTAAGCTACGACAAAACTAAATAAATACAGTATTAATGAAGTATTTACTTCCACTTTAGCTTTGACATAGCAGACATGATCTTAATGCATGTGGTGGTCCTTGAATCATACAAGAAGATCCCATACACATTCAAGTGACATATTACAGCCAGCATGTTTTGGTTGCATCTCAAATGCCACGAATCTCAAAAGCCACATCATAAAATTCTTAAAAAATTGTCTCAAATGCCACAAAACAAAAGTGTAGGAAATAGTCTCAAATACCACTGTGAATATCTAGTCCCACCCCTTAATTTCACAAGCCTTCCCCCAACCAACAGACTTCAATTAATAACTAATGTTTTACAATTATTGTTGATGTCAGTTTTTTCCATGTGTTCATTCTAGTCTGTATTATCAAACAGAGTAGTAAGGAAGTTCATTACTATACAAAAGAGCAAACATCATTTACCGTATATAATGGTTTTATAAAACAATGTGAAAATAAGTCAGGCAATGTATGGTTCTGCCATAAAAGAAGATATTAACTTGTTCTGATAGTGTAATAATTTCAAGTGACAATAATCATATCTTGAGTGAAATGTCCCACCAGCGCAAGCTGCCAAGCCAAAAAATGTGTCCTCGAAGAATATGACACTTCTGTAACACATGTGTGAAAATTAACTTATTTTTATATACAGTATAAAAAAACCACTAATACCACATTACAATTTCTGTACACGACAGTTAAAGGTCCTTACCATGCAAGGGAAAATTATTATTTTTGCTCAACACAGTTGAAACGGTAATTCTGTGTCTGAAGCACCTCTTTCAAAATATTAGCTTTTTTTTTCAGTGTACATTCTCCAATTAAATGTCTTAAATGTAACCACAAAGGGTTTTTTGTATTGTTTTAAGTTTTTTTTTTTTAAACCATAGTACATACCTGGCAACTTTTTTCCACAGAAAGCATAAGTCTCATTTATATGTAAATTGGTTTCTTTTAGGTTCATGCTAAAGAAATGGAATCCTTACAACAAAAAGGATACAAACAGATTACTCAGGTACCACAGTTTCCGAATTTAAAATCAACACTCTGCAGACAACAAAATCAAGAGCACCGAGTTCAACAAAAGCCTAGAAGTAGAGGTTATATTAACTTAAATGAAGACATTCTGCACATAGCCGACGGTAGGAGCTTTCTTTTGTAGAGAACAGCTAAGGGAAAAGGTTTCAATATTTTTGAACAGTAAAGGCAGGGAATGCCTGAAAACACATAGCAAATGTTTTATAGATGGCATTTTTAAGAGCTGCTGCTGCTGCTGTCAATTTACTCAGCTGTATACAATACATAATCTCGGAAGCACTTCTGAGGAGACCACTATAACACCGGTTGTATTTGCCCTTTTTCAGATAAGACAGCTCACACATTTCATCAGATTTTTTAATGCAATTAGACTAGATTCCAGAATGGAATCCAACATAAATAAATGTGGACTTTGAGGCAGCCACTATGAAAGTCATTAAAGAAATTTTTCCCACAGTCTGAGTACATTAATGTTTTTTTTTTGGTTAGCTCAAAGTATTTGGATAATGGTCCAGGAAGTTGGCCTAACAGAAACTTATAAACTAAACGAGGAAATACAATCTATAGTAAGAAAGTGTGCAGCGTTAGTCTTCCTGCCACCCGAGGACGTCGGAGAAAGTTGGGTTTCCACACACAGCAACGCACCACATAATGAATCGTTGAACCACTTTTTTGACTACTTTGCAGATCAGTAGCTCGAAAACTCACACATACTTCCAAAAATGTGGACCTGTTCCAATAGAAGGCACGGAATGAACAATGCAGTAGACGGGTGAAATCACCATGCAAATGACGTTCTAGGAAGACCTCACCCTCGAATGAAAGACTTAATACTACAGTTGAAAAAATAAGCAGATAAAGCAAACAACAAGATAGTAAGGATTGAGTTAAGATTTGAAGTTGTAAAAAGGAGAAGGAAGTATGCCAAACTTGACACGAGAATTTAAAGAAGCACAAAAATATATGAACAAACAAAAAGATATACAGAAATTTCTAGAAGTAATATAATTACTAGTGAAATTAGATTGATCTACTTATCAGGTAAGAAGAAAACACTTAACTTTATGTTCTAGGAATTTTGTAAATACGACAAAAACAATTCCATTTAAAGGACATCTAATATTTTTTAATTTAATGCTGTAAAAGTTGTATGCATTTTAACAGAGTTATTGAATGATGCATTTTATTGTCACATAGGAAAGGAGCTCGTTTGTGGCATTTGAGATTCGTTCAGGTAGAGAATGAAACCCAACCGACCCCCTTCTTAGAATATGTGGCATTTGAGACGAGTGGCTTATGCGGCCCATGGCTTACGAGACCCATGGCTTGTGAGAGACGTGGCAATTAAGACGCCACACATGTATTTGTCTTCAAGTGAAGGATTTAATACCTACCCACCAAACCACTGTAGCTACAACTCTAAATATAGGGTATGGTTAACACGAAAACAGTTGGTCCAAGGAAATTTCCACAAGTGTGATGTTTTGTCTAATTACAACTAACTGATTAATCACAATGGCATCAAACATTACCGTTCTGTCAATGTAACCATACTGTATGCAACCAGGTGCAAACCATTATTTTTCACAAGATGGGGTGCGTACAATGCACCATAACTTAATTTTATCACAGACTTTGGTTTCATTAATTCACATACCATATTTTGTTCCTTTACCAAAAGTACCATACATAATATCCCAGAAATTATGCTTGTTGGACATCACCTTTAAGGGCATCTAAAGGATGTCACATATCAAATGACACCTTTTCAAATCAGTTATCCCCTGGTAAAATTTGGTCACATGTTTCTGAAACACGTTCTACATACATTTTCAAATGCAATGCTTACTGTTTGGCAAAGATAGTATTTTTTCGTTTACCGATGAATGTGTGGAATAATTACTATTGATACTACGAAAAAATGTTTATATTTTCATGTTTTTAGAAACATATTTTACAAATTGAGCAATTACCAAAATAGGACTTATATTAAAAAAAACATATACACACTTATCATGCTTGAGATCAGATAGTACATTTAAAATTATTTAATTTTTGTAACTTAAAAAAAAATTCTAGTAGTAAAAATACAGTCAAACATCGTAGAATGACAAAATGAAACAATGGGTTAGCTATAACATAATATGCCCACAAAATTATGAAATAAGGGAACTTGTTAACAGCATAGCCTAGCATTGTAAATTAACTTGGGCTGGCACTGAACCCAAAAACATTCAGAGTTTGTTGTCATCATGGATATAAAAAAATATGCACGACTATATAAACCCTGAAAAGAAACAGTAGAGCTCATCTAATTTTCTAGACACTTTGTGGCTGCAGATGAAAAAAATAACTAAGCATGATTATTTTCTCTGTTGCTAAAAATAAATCTCAACTAAGGTAATAAATACTAAATTATTATGTTATTTAAGTCCTGTAAATTGTAAAAACCACTACATTTATACTTACATGGACTCCATGCACAGCAGTTTCTAAACTATAATCTAAGAGAAAACTTTTTAGATGTAATTACGAGCCAAGGAAATGCAACTATCTTCTTCAGTATTAAAGCTCTGTTACAGTGTGATTTGGTTGATCACAATGGTTTATCTCAAAATGACCTTTCCTTCCATGCACCTTGAGAAAAGTGTGTTTGTCTTCATTGAAGGCATGGACAAGAATTTAAACCTAAGAATAAATTAGCAAGGTAGTAGATGAAAACAAGAAAATCTGGATATCACAAACAAAACTTGCATAATTCATGCAGTCTATGACTTGATTAAAAGCAGCCCATCCAGTTACTGCACAAAGAATAATTAAATTACTTTGACAGTATTAAACATTTTGCAAGACAAAAGTACAGAAGGTGGCCTTATATAAGAACTGCTAGCTTTACAGCTTCTGGAAAATAACTTCTATACTTGGGACATGATTTTTGCCAAAATAAATGGCAGGCTTCACCAAACCTTGGGCAATAACAGCCAGAATATTTTCAATGCATACAAATATGAAGTATTTTGTAACCTTTTTAAATAGGCAGCTTTAGACATGAAATTCAGACAAAAAAATTTACTGATGTTTTGCGTGAAAATTTATGAGTTTAAATCAGAAATATTATTTATCAGTAAATTCAATACATGTATATTTTAAGAACAAGAAACATAGACTATATGAACATGAGCTATTTTCAAAAATCGCTCAACAGTTTTAACTAAAATATGGATAAAGAGCAAAGCAAAAATATTATAATTGGATGGTGTTATGCATCAACAGACTGACCACCAATTGTTACTATTAAAAAAACATGCTTTCAGTTTTCCAGATTTGTAAGTATTTTAGTCCTAAATCCTGTGGTTATTAATATTGACTTTACAGAACTGAAAATATTTTAGTAAGACTGTTTCAAAGCAGAAAAATATTTCATAACTAATAAATGGCACAGAGTCTATTGATGTATAACACCATACAATTTACAGATTATCTATGTTTCTTCTTACAACACAATTGTACAAACATTTAGTCTATTCACAATACAGTGAGCAATTTCTACTTTTACTTTTCACAACATAAATATAAAAATATTGAGTCAATTTACAATACAGTGACCACTTTTAAAGTCGCTTAAAACAAGGTTTAACCACTAATATGAATATTTTACTTAGGTCTCAAAACAGTACCATATGAGAGCAATTAAATGTATGAACTGTGTTTGTCAAGTAATGTGGCCATATTTAAATTGGCAAGTGAATTAATGGAAAACAAAACTACAGCAAGGCCTTAAAATATGGTCACTTTACCATTAACTGACTATACCACTTCTTAAAAGTACAACAACTTTTCAACAATTATATTATGGAATTATGTACAGTTCAAACATTAATATGAAATGCAGCTGGTGCTACTACTAAAATAAATACAATCTGTGAAAGATGTAGCTGTTCTGAAGTGGAATACTTTGCTGGTCACTGGATTTGAACAGAATCACATCCTCCATTATTTAAAATTATTTCTTTCCAGGTGGGTTCCCAAAAAAACTAATTTAAAGTCAAATATGATGACTAAGCAAATTGACATTTTGTTGCCTAAATGGAGATTAAGATTTTGAAACTAATTCATCTTCATTTACTTATTTTGATTTTGCTGAAACAGCTCATTCCTTTATCCTTGACAAAAGCTATAATCATTTTTTTTTTAAATTTTCAAGTACCTGAAAATATGTTACAGCAATACAAAATAATAAAATGTTACAGAACAATGTTTCCACATAAAGTCACTCATACTTAATGAAAAGCACAATATTTTTTACAACAGACACATCTAATCAAAAGTTATAATTTAAACTGTACCCATATAGTCAAGCCATAAAAAATGTGGGGTAAAATCTAAACTATAACACTTTCAGATACAAGAAGATTTTAAAGAAAAGCTGTAGTGGGCCTATGGTCAGAATGAACTTATGAGAAAATTGCCTTGGAAAATAAAAGGCACAATAAATGTTAAAATGTATTGTCTAAAAACTCCTGTTCAGATTCAATCTCTGCTGTTATCCGTAACTTGGTTACGTTAATCCTCATAACAATTTATGTAAACTCAAAAACTATAAACAATAATAATTTTTATATTTATCATTCTATTCAAATTCTACAAATGCAAAAAGAAAAACAGGCAGTAACAACAAAAACAATATACCCAGTTAACACTTTAAACTGTTTTTCTATGAAACACTGATCTCATTTGGTCTAAGTCAGGTGCACGAAGGATCACATTCAATAATATAGTTGTAAGTACCAGGCTTCAATTTCTCTGCCACTGCAAGAACGATCAGGAAGTCTGCACCACAAATTCCCATTCTTTCACACAAGTCTCCTTGGAACACTAATTTGCTTCTCTGGTCAGATTCTCTGTTGTAACAGATATAAAACATACACAATACAACATATAAATTATTATTCAACAGTAACAAAGAGATTAAAGTACAGCATAAGCACATTTTAACATGCCATTTGGGAGACAAAATTCAGACCCTAATTCTGGCATTCCTGCTGTATTCTGGGCATGACTGGGCAATGTAGTTTAAAACCTGCCAGTTTTATAATAAAGCAAGGCACCAAGTGATATATAGTGCAGCAATTTTATCCCTTTTGGAATAATTTTTTATTGAACATAAGCACTACTTTTCCCAAGCATAGGGCATACTTCTAGCACCAAGAACTGTATTCTTTCGTTAATTTTTATATGGTATTTACAAACAAGACTAATTTTCTTGTGTTTGTCAGGGGGAGAGTGAAAGATATAGGTTCCCTCAGTTTTGTCAAAATGTGAAACAGCAAGGCAATACTATATGTGCCACTGATGAAGATACTAAATTAGATATATGCCATAGCTGAGAATGAGGATTTGACCTTATGTTGTCAATTCTTTGGCTGCATAGTGTAGTTGTAGAAGGGGAGAGAAAATCCAGAGACTGAACTGGTGAATGCTAAACAGAGTAAAGATTGTAGTAAATTCTGTGTAATAATTTATGAAGTTCTACTGGATGTTTTTTAAGCTATATTTAATTTTTTTTAAACATTTTTGCAACAAATTTTGCAATGAATTTGATGAGAAACTTTTTTTCAGTACTCCTATACAATCACAAAAATATTTATTGAGAAAGTTCATAATCATATGATTTATTATTATTTCTTTATGTAAATTTTTGTTTGTATTTAATATCATATTTACTGACATTATGTGACCTAAATCATATGAAGTAAAACTAAATGTGTCTTTGGAATTTCGCTAATATTTCCAAGATTTGCTTTTGTTATGCCCAGGCCAGAGCACATAAGTTCCTCTTATTTTAGCTTGTGTGAACTACATAGTTAGATTCTTATCTCAGAGCAAAAGCAGCATCCCACTTCCTCACCACTTGTAAAAATGTGGTTAACAAAGGGGATGGGGTGAAGTTATATACAAACTGCTGCTGGCGACAATATTGCATGACTGACAATTGTTGCTGATGTGGTCACGTAGTACACATAGTTGGAACCACTACAAGTTATTAAGGTGTAGATATTCATAACATTTTTACACTACAGTCTGTCCCCAAACTGTTCTGAAAGTGAGAAACCAAAAAACAACTCAATCTAAACAGTGCATTAACATTTAATTTTTGTTTCATACAAAAATTTTGGGACAACAAGCTAGCAGTATACATGCACGAATACTTGAAAAGTTGAGACAAGTATTTAAACATCATTATATTTAATCACAACTTTGCAGAGAATATAGCAGTACCCTAGTTATAACATTAAACCTAATGCCTGAAGTGGAGGCCAAACAATGTTACGAAATTTCAGACCAGAAACACAAATTGGATACAAATTTTAAAACAACAGTTGAGCAAGATTAAATTATACTTCTCAGAGTCAAACATGGCATAAAGTAAATTTTGATAAAAATGCATACAAAAGACTATTAAAGTTTGCAATTGGGTGTACATTGAAAACACAAACTAACACAAGACCCTGAAACTTAAATTTACGGCTGCTTATTTAGTGACAAAAACAGTATAAGTGAAAATTGGGCATGCACAAAAAAAAGGTTCAGAAATATTCAATATTAGGAACATCAAGATAGTTGTAAAAGTGTTGTATGTTTTATTTTTGGAATTAAGTAATGCATTTGTGTCCACTGTAAGTATTAAGTTTGCTCTGATATGCATTGTTCTTATTTTTTTTTACACTGTCACTTTGCTCTCTAGTGGCGAGAGTGTACAATGTCACATGAGTAATAAGAGAACAAAGTTTAATTTTGGAAGTAGCCATGTAACTGATAGTACTGCTAATAAATGACTTGTGATTACTGCATTACTTATGTTTCCTTGTGAATATTACAATAAAGTAAATGTGAGACATCATCGTAGAACCGTAAAATTTGTGATGGTTTCCGTTCTTAGCAATAGCAAACCAGAATGGAGCTAAAAAATGGTATGATGAATGTGCAGGATAAAATGCCAGAAGCGTGCCTCTTATAATATTTGTTTTGCGTTTATCTCATCCGAGTGAGTTGCAATCATAGCAAGACTGACATTTCCAAGGTAACAACTGACAAGTTAGAGGGTCAGTCAAATTAGAAAGATAGGAAATTTCAAGTGGTAATTCAGATGCAGGTTCATGGAAGCATGGACACCGTAGAAGGAACACAAATACATCTAACAGAAGTAACAGACAAGGCAGGTACGGCCAGGAAGAAATGTGATGAAGCATCGGTAAAAAGGGCAGAATACATGGTTCAGCATATCATTGTTTGCTCTCTTAGTAACCAGGTACATCAGTTGATAAACATGTGTACATCTGCTAAAGAAATATGGGACAAACTACACAGTGCATATGAACAACAGACGGAGAAATCACAAGATCGTCTATTTAACCAGTTTTTAAAGTATAAGGGAAAAAGGATCCTTGTGATTCAGTGACCAAGCATATTGCAAAACTAGAGAAACTATGGGTTGAGCTTAATAGTGCATGGTAAATAAATAAATGCTGAAAACATAAATTTATTTCTATGATTTTTTCGAAGCCAATATGAATTAAATACTCAATTGCTATCCTAGATAATGGTATCTGCCAACTTTGGGAGTAAATATTTATCCAAAATTAATAATATGTTACGCGTGATCTCTTGCGCCACAATTAAATGCACGAGGTTCTGGCATCAGAAACTGTGCAACAGAAGTTCATAACACTGGAAACAATTTTGTTTGAAACGTTGGGTAAAACTATTGTCTAGGATTGCTATTGTTTATTTTCGCAAATTGGCTTCAAGAAACCTACAGTTATAGATTAATGCTTTTAGTGCTCAATTATGTACCGCGCCCTCTTAAGGATGAGACCTATAAAGAAGATAACATGAAATTGCTTCAAGTTATCAATGTTGCAAAGGTGTAAACCATTTACCAAAACTTTCAGTTTTAATTTTGTAATAAATCAGTAATATTCAGTAAATTTCTGTAGTGAACATGATACCAAAACTATTTTTCTGCGAGATAAAAAAAAATTAAACTATGCCGAAATAGTGTAAAAAGTGTAAAAAAAAATTAAATTTTTAAAAAGTTTTTTTTGTTAGTTTCAAGCGAGAAAACCATGTAACATTATGTTCAGAGAGTCATTTAATTCAAATGGTGTTAGATTGAAGTTGCATGTCACAGTTTGAATATATTTTGTATATGTGACCATAGCAGAATGTCACAGTTAAGGAGTTAAGGGCATAGGCCCAAGTTTCTTGGCTTTCAAGAGAAATATTTATTTTATACCCTGACGAGAGCCAATCAACATAAATTTACTATATAATTTTGTTGCAAATTGGTTTTACTGTGTAATGCAAGTTTCTGATCAAACTGTATAAAATACTTTAGCAAATATATACAGTGATTTTATTATATCAGCTCTCTTTTATGATTTAGAAAATAATAATCCAAAAATGTACAAATTTGACACCAAGCCATCAAATGTGTATACATAATCACATAACCTTGTCGCATACCAGCAGTTGTACGCCTGTTGTCGCACTCGCCACACATTCGAGAAACATACAAGATGGACACTTGGAAAATGGGGCGACACCTCACTTGGCCCCACAACAGCAAACGAAGTCCGCTTCTTCTCGTTACATCGCAGCCTTACTTACCTTTTGACATTTTCCTTGCGACAATCTAGGTTGTAAACTTCAAATTTTCTATTAAGATACGGTTAATTTTGATGTATGAAAACATTCGGCTAACATTTTAACCAAAACTAGGCAGAAATACGAAAAAAATAATGACTTGTATTCTTGATTTAATCTCGAAGGTAAGTTTAATCAAGGCTTTACAAAACCTTCATGGCATTACAATAAATGAAATCACTTGGTTTCTGTATTCAGGAACTCGCAGATTAAAGAAAAGACCTAAAAACATCTTGAAGAAAACTGAAGAAAATTAATTTACCACTGACAATGACCACACAAAAATTATAAAGTTCTTACATGTCAATAAACAAAGGAATAATACTGGGTGTTGAAATCCTGATCCATGCACCCTAATGGCTACATGCACAGGCAGAAGAAAAATTTGTTAGAGTTCTAAAATGTCCAAAATAGGTTGCAAAGAAAAAAACTACCGCGGGTGCTACCTGTACATGTACAATTTGTCACTCCCGTTAACACATCACTACAGTTATGGGCTACTGCTTTACTTCTTAATTTTTTCCTTTTCATAATAATACACAGACCGTGGCTACACCCTAGCTGCATCCAGACATCCTAAGTACCGGGGAACAACTCTTACAAATCCAAGCACGTCGCTGCTCGCGTCCCTCTAGCCTGACCTTCACTGATCACGCTCCTATTGGTTACACAATACACACACCCTCTAGAGACTAAATGAAACCCATGCCTTTTCGTTATTGGGCATCAAGCAAACCTAACTGAGCAATATACTCGCAAACAAGGAATACTTGGCATGTTGCTACCAGGCCAACAGGCCATAACTGAATAAAGCTGAACGCTCGCACACACCTGTCTATAAAAATAATGTCTGCTTTTTCCTTGAGTTCCCAAAGCAACACAACACATGCAGACACGCATGAAAACTTAAAATAATTAATTTAATTTGTTCGTTGAGATGAGTAATTATTACAGATATCGTTAAAAATTACCATCAGTGTGTATATATGAAAATTAATAATATAAGAGAAAATATAAATACAAAAAAAGTAAATAAATATGTTTATCTCATATTCCCACAAAACACGAAAAACCTACAGTGTTAGATCACCCCTCCAACTGCTCAGGAAATACTTTAAATTTTGGCTGAGTAGTTCCTAAACCTAATCTGAAAATTCTTATCAAAACAAACAAATTACACCACAACAAATTACTTCCTTCAAAATGTTTCCGTTGTCTCAAAAAAAATATTAATTCCAGCTTTCTCAACACACAAAAAACCAACAATTGGAATTATTTGACATCAAGTTAAAGTCTTTCATTATCTGGATACAGTTAGCTTAAAGTCCACTTTTTTCTATTTCAATAATAGGTACATCATAAATATTACCATTCTTTTACTTTACATGAACTTGAAAAAGTCAACCTATATTAACATATCACTATACACAAACATATACAACCGCAAAATGATTCAACATCACAAGTTTGATTACAAAATATTATATATAATTTGTTGTGTTTTATTTCCTATATACATGCTCATACTCTTCGAGTTTTCGCAAGCATTCTTTGTATCGTTACTTCTCAAGCATTCACTAAATCTCTAAAATTCAAACTGGTGCCTTTTGTACAGAAGATAGAATATTACTGTGGCTGGTTTACTACAAGATGATGATGTTCTTCCTACTGAGGCCCTCTCCTTGCTTATGAGTACTGCATCTGAACAGTGTGACTCTACAGGGTGCCTTTGTTAGTGACAGTTTAGTGAACACTTCTCACTGGCCCAGCAGGCAAATTTACGTACAGAGCCTGTATCTACGTACATGTAAACACACGTACCACCACTTGGTGCCATCCTAGTGGGAGGGGTTGTCATGGCTGCTTTGTCCATGCACTTAAACCTGGTGGGACGACTTGTTACTGCTGTATAGAGGAGGCCAGTCTGATCAACCACAATCCCTATGAAATTGCACCATAGGTGTTCTCTACAGTGGGGAGCCAGGGATGTTTTCTCAGGTAGGGGAATACAGCTGACCTCGCTCAGAATGTACAATTTGTTCCTTGTTTGCCCCAGTGCATACTTCAGTGCGCTACTGAGGCAGTAATTTGCAGTGAATAGCTGCGAAGGATAGTTGCTCCTACGTACTGCCTAGGTCTGTGGGAGGTAGGTCCCCCTCCCAAAGGCATAAACCATGAGGTGTTTTATCTACTGGGTTCTATTCAATTCCTCCCCAAATGGCAGATTGAATTCGACAGTTCTCAGTACGGGGAGCATTTCAAAATGGCTTCCAAAACACTCATCGGTGTATCACTCAACAGTTTCAACTAAGGACAGCAGAGTGACAATGGTACAGATTCAGATAGCGACCTGGATGTTTCTCATCAAGCAAAGTTGCAGATTGCACTTTTCCTCATGGGTCTCGAAGGGTACACATTCCAATAAGTGTCGCCCTTCGCACCAGAAAAAAAAATAGATGGTGCAGCTGGTGATCCTGTAAAGGACTGCAAAAGATAAAAAGAGAGGAAGGAACTCTTAATTGAGGCATTAAGTGTTACCCAGTCGCTTTGGCTGTTAGTCATGATGGTCTTCAACGGGGCAACAAAGAAGTTCCATGTTGAAGGTTGCACTAAATTCCAGCAAGGGGGTCAACTGGTGTCCCGATCTGATACGCGCACTGTCTGGTCGAATCGCCAAAACATGGCCAAATGTCTCAAAATTAGATTTACTTTATAAAAATTTTAGATTACTTATTGAAAGACATGTACAATGCAAACAAAATTACCTTGATTTACTCATAGATATGTATGTATGTTTTGGAGTTCATACCTAAAGTTGACAGTTACCCTGAATGTCATTCCAAATACTTAATTTGTTGCAAGGTACAAAAGGTCGTTACATATCAAATATGACTTACTATTTCAACTAGATGTATTTTATCTTTCCGCACTTCTCGTCATATACTTAGCTTCAAAACTTTAATTGTAATACAGTCAGCTCGATTTATCTGTGGACTTTGCGAGTGAAAAGCAAGACGGATGTGTTAAGTAACGCCACCGCCCAGGCCGCCAGCCGCACACACATTCAATACCCTGTCTCTTGCCCACTTTCCACTACCGTGCGCACCTATCACACTGATACTGTGGCTGACAATACGAAACTAGCTGCTCTTGTACACTGTGAGTGGCACACTAGTTGTTCGTTCAACAAACCATGTATTGCGTGCGGAAAAATACCAATTCTTAAAAAATTAAATACACATGTTCAGCATAAAATTCCCGAAAGTTAGAAATGTATCAATCAATTTTCAGCGGATAAAAAAAAATATTTTGTGTTTTATGTAGAAAATTTAGTAGCACATACAAGGTTATGCAGTCTAAAAATTTCAGTTTGAAAAGTCAGTTTGTTTTTATGTTCACCTTAAAATAGTGCAATGCTTAATCCTTAATTGGCAGGTATGTAATAATTTTAACAATTAATGTTGTTTCTTGTAGTTTGGACGGTTTTATTTAAGTAGTTTAAATTTATGCAATAGTTGTCACTTTCCCATGTTCTATGAGTTGGTTAGACTTACACAGCTATTAAAATTAAGGCAATCAGCAATTTTAAACAATTATATCAACCTAAACCACAGATTAATTATTGCTTCTTCAGCAATAATAATACAGCCTACTGTTATTAGAAATAACAAATGAAACCACTAAAAGATATGAAAATCGTTATTAAGTAGATGTTGGTACCTGTAATTTGACTCTAATTAAAAAGTAACTCACAATAAACATGCATCTAATTAACAAGCAATGGCTGGAATTTATTATTAAATAAGTTTAATGTAACCAGAGAGAAAAAAAACCTTTACCTCCTACGTCATACATAAAATATCAAGTTGTCACTTAAGTAATTTTTTTTTCCGTAGAAAACTATGCATAGACACACCTAATTTTTATGAAAAGATTTTCACGCTACTTTGTTTCAATGTCTTATGTGCACAACTAAAGCTATGCTTCATGGTTGTTGACAACATGTCTTTATGTTGTAAATGCACCAATCAGGACAACATTTTTATGACACCACATATCTGTGGATAGTGGGTGTAACCCACTGATGCTGAGAGTTAAAAGTAGAGATGCAGGCATGTATGTAAGGCATTTAAACGAAGTTGAAAATCAGGGTTGTTTGATTATATCCATTACGTAGACAGTAATTTTCTGTAAGATCTTCCTGCACCTACGGTTGACGCTGCGTTGCAACATTTAGGTAAAGCTAGTGTTTTCTCGATAATTGACCTGAATTCGAGCTTTCACCAATGCCTTTTGCATCCTGATTGCCGCAAATATACCTCCTTTCGTACACAATGGGCACAATATGAGTTTAAGCGTATCCCGTTGGGCACTTGTTTTGGGACGCAAGCCTTGTCCCGTGTATTGGATTTTGTATTGTCTGATGTCAAATTTAAGTTTGTTTATAACTACATTGACGACATTATAGTGTACAGTGATACCTTTGAGGAACGTCTTGGACATCTTCGTGAGGTGCTGAGTCGTTTGCGCAAGGCTGGTTTAACTGTCAACCCTAGTAAGGTGACGTGGGCTGCGTCCTCCGAGAAAATTTCTCGGTTATGTTGTGTCGGGAGGAAAATTGATTATGGACCCTAGTCGCGTCAGTTCAATCGTTAACTTTCCGCGCCCTAAGTCTGTTAAAGGTGTGTCCTGTTTCATAGGGTTGTTAGGGTATTATGCACAGTTTATTCCGCTTTTTGCAGAACTTGCTGCCCCTTTAAATGTCTTAAAAAGTAAAAATGTCCCTATTGTTTGGGGTGAGGAACAAGAGCGCAGTTTTGTTGCCCTCAAAGCTGCATTGGCTGGTGCTCCGGCGCTTGCTTTGGCCGATTTCGATCATAGGTTTGTGTTGCATGTTGAGGTGTTAAGTGTTGCTTTAGGTGCCGCTCTCGGGCAGTGGTGCGATGGCAAGGTTTCACCGGTGGCCTTTGCCAGCCGTACCCTGACCGAGGCGGAACGTCGTTTGAGTGCCTTTGAGAAGGAAGCTTTGGCTTGTGTGTGGGGCATGGAGAAGTTTGAGTCCTTCCTAAGCACAGCCGAATTCGATCTATGCACGGACAATCAGGCGGTGGCCTGGTTGTTGGGCCATGCCAATGATTTTGGGAAGCTTGGTCGATGGGCGTTTCGTATATTGAAATTCAAGTTCGTAATTAAACACGTCTCTGGAACTAGTAACGTGGTGGCGGACGCGCTTTGCCGCATGTACTGCCCCGAAGACTATGAGTGTGACCCTGAGGACCTTTCCGCTCTTTGTAGCGCCTTCACCACTAGTTCTTCCTTTTATCAACGACTGCAAGATGCTCAAGCCAGCGATCCTGACTGCCGTGATATTGTGACGCGGTTGGCCCAAGAAGAACTTCCCTACCGAAGGATCAACGGCCTGGTGCATTATGTTGGGCGCCGTAACAAGTTGAAGAAATTGTTTGTTCCATCTGCCTGTAGAGCAGAGCTGTTGAATTATTTTACGCTTCTCCTTTCGGATGACATTTGGGACGTGCGGGGACCTTGTCAAAATTGAGTTCGCGCTTCTTTTGGCCGGGTGTTTATCGGGATGTGAGAGGTTTTGTCCGTCATTGTGTGTTGTGTCAACGGGCGAAAGCTCCGAGTAATACTAAAATTGGTCTGTACTCGGTGGATCAGGCGGAGTGTGCTTGGGAAACCATGCACTGCGATGTTTTTGGCCCTCTGACTCGGTCTTTGAAGGGAAATATGTATGTGTTAATTTTGATTGACAATTTTTCAAAATTCGTGTTTCTCATTGCGGTGCGTAATGTAAAAAAAAGTGCTACTATTATGCGGTCACTGACAGAGCGTGTGTGGTCTTCCATTGGACCTCCCGTTAATCTGGTGACGGATAATGCTCCTTATATCTGTTCATCTGTTTTTAAGGACATGTGTTTCAGATGGGAGCTCAATCACTACACCTCCAGTCCTTATTACCCATGTGGTAATATTGTTGAGAGGTTCAACAGGAACCTCAAGGTAACTTTATCAGCTTTGTACCATTCTCAACAGCGCGATTTGGATGTGGACTTGGACCTCATCAACATTGGCTTTAATTATGCCACCTATGGAGCCACGAAGAATACTCCGGCTAAGGTTCTACTCAGAAGAGATTTGCTGGATCCCTTACTGAATGTCTGGGGAATTCCTTCTCCATCGTCACCCTTATCGGAGGCACAACGAGAACTTCTGAGTCACCAGACCTTGGGGAACCTTACCGAGGCATGCTGTAAGATCCAGGCTCGGGTCAATGCCCAGCGAGTAACTGGGAAGTATCAGGTGGGTCAAAGGGTCTTTTGCCGTTCTTTCATTTTGCTGTCCTGAGCAAAGGATGTTTCAAGTAAGTTAATACTTCCTTACTCTGGGCCTTTTTTGATTGTTAAGATGTTGGGCCCTAACACTGTCTTACTGCAGGACCCTGTTTCGGGGCGAATATATCGGAAAGCGCAATGTGTCTCACTTAAAATTGGCAACTGATGATGATGAGTGATTCTTTGTTGCAGAGAGGCTCCCTTTTGTAACAGTGAGGACCAGGTGAAGACTCAGTTGCATGTTTGTGTTGTTTTCATGTTGTGGTTTTGTGTTTGTGTGTGTGTGGTGCTTGTTAGTGGTGTTTTATGATTTATGTTTTGTTTGTCTTTCCCGTTTGTTTCCCTTGTTGTTCCTGCAGGATTCTGTAATTAGTTGTGATGACTGACTCGACTATGACGCTTACTTTGGTTTGCAAACAATCTGATCTTGCTGGCGCCAGTTGTTTGCGCACTTGGACCTGTTCTTGGGTCCGTTGAATTGTTGTGGTGATGTGCCACGATTTGTTACGCTTATGCTGCACTGTGATTTGGGTAAACCTGTGTCCTGGTGACATTGGTTAGTAATGGTTACCCTTTCTTGTATTAAATAAGTTGTGCCATAATAATGAACCACACTGATTTTGTAGTATTTATTGAAATTGATTGTAGTGTGGTATTTTATCTTATATTGTAGATTTTAAGCCTAGATTTGTAATGGTGTAACAAATAGTCAGCTTATTCGCTGTTGGTTGTGATTGTATAGTGTCAAGGGTTTTTCTTGTCAGTTATTGATGTTTGGATAAATTTATATTTGATCAATCATGCCCGGGCAGGATACAATTTAGTGATGAAATTTGATGAAACTGTATTTGTCTTCTGTGGAGTCGTGTACTATACTTATATTTTTATATAAAGATGTTACTCCTTGAATGTCTATGTGCTATTTATTTTATCATGTTTTTTTAAGGCATAATGTGTGATTTATAAATTAAGGGTTGTTTATTATTGATGTACTAATTTTCCAGCAGGCTTTTGTGTTTTCAGGTTTATGTTCTTTCTTCTTTTTCTAATTTTGTTTCTGTTTTCCATGCACCCCTGATGCACTGGCTTGAGAGCTACCTTTTCCTCTTCATCCGCTTTCGTGGTCGGAGCCCAGCGACCTTCTTCTGGCGGCCATCTGCCTACCTTCGTCTGCATGCTCCAGAGCCGATATCTTCGCCCCCTCCCCAGCATGGATCAGCCATTTGAAGTGTTTCTCCAAAAGGACTTGGACTTTCTCGACCATCTAACAGCAAGCTTGTGTGCCGTACTTGTGGTATTGCAGGGGGGGTTGAACTGGTGCTTTGCCCTCAGTTGTACTGGTGCGCTCTTTAAACTGTTTGTGAACCCAAATGATTGGTTTCGTCGTGTTATGGAATGGGACTCTGTTTGGAAGCGTGCGGGAATGCTTTGCCGCCCGTCGGACATCTTCGGCTATCTTCGGCTGTCTTCGGCTCCCTCCCCTCCTCTTCCCCCTTCCCCGTTGCCTAGGCTGGCCGCCTAGCTCACAATGTCAGTTGGATCCTGGTCGCCCTTCTGTGCTCTGCTTTTCCGTTCGCGATCGTCGGGGCCTCGTCGGCTGTTCTTCGATATGTTGGCGAGTTAGTTTTCTTTGGTCAGGTTCATTGAAGTTTGTGCCTGGACCTTCTGCCCTGTCTTTTCAGCTGCATGATTTCCCTGTTGTGAGTACGGCAATTGTATCTGGAGCCGATGGGGCGTCGACGGGTTGCTTTTCCTGTTTGACCTGCGCGAGCTTTAACCTTTTTGATTGCCGCCTTAGTTTGTGTTTTTTTTTTCTAATGAACTTAATGGCCCTTCTGGCATCTTTTATATCCAGTGTTTGTAACTTGAAAACAAATGTACGAGAACCCTGAGTTAAATAAACACTGTTGTGTATTATTTGAATTTCTGTTTGTATTTATCAAATTCTAGTATTTTCCATCACTCGGGATATTCAAACCCGTTGTTATGTGTGCCTTGATAGTACAACCTGTTCAGGTGTCAGTTTTGAATATGAAATTAACTTATTGAATTCAACTACAAACTTATCAGCTGCTTCTTGGTCGGCCGAAAGTTTTTCCCCGCACACACTGAACTGTGAAATGCCATGCCTGTGTTTAAATCTTTGAAGCCAACCTTGGAAATAGTCACAATCAGTAGGTGTATCTAGCTCAGAACTAAAAATTTTTGCTTGTTCAATAATCATCTGACCAGTAATACTCACGCCCTCACTCCTCCATACCCGAAACCACTGCATGAGAACTGTTTCTAAATCTGACACTTTGCCTGTTTTCATTGTTTTTCACATGTTCATGCTGTCCTTTGAATCGGCTTCTGAGAAAAATTTGCAAAGGCTTTGTTTGTTTTTACGGATGTCATAAATTGTCTGTATACCAACGTCATACATTTCACTCAATTGCTTGGCAGTCGATCCTGCATCTAGTTATTTAGAACCTCAATTTTCTCTTGGATTGATAAAGTTTCATGCCGCCGTTTTGTGCTAGGGCCTGCACAGTCAACTGAAAAACGTTTCCTACCACTCGTACACAAAATGCTATTCACTAGTAATCACTACTTTTTTTTTACCTGAACACTGTGAACAATTGCAACGCCGCAAAACACTAATCAGTAGCCAATTGCGCACACAGTCGGTTCGGCTGATCATCCCCCCCCTTTCACAGTGCCCATCCCCTCTCAGCACTCTTCCCGGCTGGCCTTCCGAGGAGGGGAAAATTTACCCTCCCCCCAGCACCCACCCACACATACACAGCTACAGTTAGATTGGCTGCTTCGGCCCTCTCGGCCCCTTTCGTCCTCCCCCCTCTCCTTCCCGGCCATTAGTCCGTACATTCAATTCCTCCCTTAACCCTTTGTGCTTTTCTTTTGACGCACTTGCTTAATTCTTAATCCTTCCTTCCACGCAGCCAGTGTGGAAGCGTTGGCCGGCTAGCAGAGTTTGTTTATTGGCATGCGCAACGCAAATTATTTACAAGCGCGGACAATTTATACGCCACACTTTTTTTTTTTTTTTTACACTTCCAAAATCGTCCTGAATTATCCTATTCCCGAATTAGCGCATCACGGACTAACGAGGTTCTACTGTATTGTTTTCATGCAAAAGTTTTTCTCTTTTTTACAGTGCAGAGTCTGGATATGCGCAAAATAAAAACGACACAAGTATGTACTTGCAACAATGTGTAATGAGTTGTGATTTTTTTTGTTTAATCTCGAACTAAGACTTACAGATTCAAATCAAAGAAAATTATCAAGTCTGCGGTTAAAAAAATATTTTGTAGCTACAGTGTTTCCTTCTTTGCACATTTTGTGTACAATCCTCTTGTAATAAGTATTATACTTATCAATAACTCAATATGTAAACAGAACAAAAACAAATATCAGCTTATAAAAAATCATAAATAGTGCTATTTTAGTCCTACACCAAAATATTTCCTAGACTCGTTTTGATAGTGGCTGTAGTTTCATAAAGTGTATGAAAAATGACTAGGCCTACTTGGTTTTATGAATGAATAGGCCTATGTAACATTCAAATTTAAAAAACAGCACACCTACTACATTTGTTCAGAGGATGCTACTGTTTTCATTTGTTTGGTCACAAGATCACCTATAGTTTTTTTTTCTTTCAAATTCAAATAAGGATTTAAGTTTCTCTGTCATATTATCCATGATTATGTATAACGGGACCTCTTTATTTTAAAAAAATCTCCGTCAACACAAAATATACCGGCTGTTTCTTAAATTGGGGGACAAACTCCGCATACGTGTTCCTCACGAAAAACTATGACGAAAACATATTTTGCACTTTTCACCTAAACGCAATGTTAAGGGAGTAATGGGCCTCTGAACATTGAATTTTAAAACAGTATTTTCCCAAAATATTGGAAACTAATTGACATAAAAATACAATATTTTCAGCATTGATTAATGCTTTTGGGATCTACAAACCAACAGAAAATGCTGGTTGAAACCTTCCGCCATTATGAAAACAGCAGGGGTGCCTACCGTCTAATTGCATATAACTTTTTTACCGTACAGATTTTCGAACATCTGAAGATGGTTTATTGAGTAATGTTACCTGTCTAACAAAAAAGGTCCTCTTGTTGCAATAGTCTAGGACTCATAGATTTCTTTCAAATCACAAATAAAGCTGCAGCGATAGAGTTTCCGAAACAATATTATCGTGAGTTAGAAACAAGTAGGTAACGTTGAATGTGCACCATCAACAATTCAAGGAACACAACAAAATACACACTTGAATGTACTATTGCCTATGCTGTATCCTGTGTATCTGAGGTGCAAAACACAGGACTTAGGAGCATTCTTAAATGACAATATGAAAGAAAGGTGGGTTTGGATGGAAACCCATCACACAAAAAGTGATAGGCAGAAACTTCACTGAAACCTTTAAAACGCAAATATCCTAATGTTGTGTTTTATTCCACAAAATTAATTTTACAGTACAAGTTTACCAGAAAGCCATCTTGTTTTTTGTATTTTGGGAAAATACTGTTTTAAAATTCGATGTTCAGAGGCCCATTACTCCTTTAATATTGCGTTTAGGTGGAAAGTGCAAAATATGTTTTCGTCATAATTTTTCGTGTGGAACACACAAGCGGTGTTTGTCCCCCTATTTAAGGCTGTGTCTCAAATAGCCCAGAGAGCACTCTCTCGCACCCTCTTGACGTCACAGAGTGTACTCTCTGCTGTCCCAAATTCGAGGGAGAGTGGGCGAAAGGGAGAGTGAGCCAGAGTGAGCGACGATGCTCCCTCTCGCCCACTCTGCGGGAAGACATCTTTGTTTTACTTCAAATTCAAACCATAACCTAAAAGTGTAACTGGAAAACGTGGAAAGCATTTACTGTGAGTTTTCTGCACTCATTTATTTTCTCAGCTTACCTTTTATCACGCTAGGTTGCAGTGCTTTGAGGGTGCATCCGAGGGTGGCTGTCTCAATTTAATTGAAGAGTGAACCAGAGTGGGCGAGAGTGAGAGTGTGGAGTGAGAGTGAACACACTCTTATTTGAGACCCGGCCTAAGAAACATCCTGTATAAATATTTGGTCTTGTTCCCTACTTGTTCCCTAAAATATTCTGCTCTGATGAAAAAAATGGACTTATAATACAATTTTTAGGTGAGTGTGTGCACCCCAAAAATACATGTCAACAAATGTGTAATTAATTAAGGAACTGAGTGCTTGAGTATAGTGTTGCTATCAGTGTTGGTCTAAGTGCAGGAGAATATTGGCAATGGGTGGAATGATGGAATGTTATAACATTAATCTGCTGCGACAACATACACTGATCTGAGAATAATTGTGCTTGCAAACAAGGAATCAAAATACAATTAATTTAGAGGTTGTGGAAGGTTTTTTCGAGGGTGTTTTCTGTTTACATTTGATTTTGTTATAGTTATAGCTTTTATAGCTTTATCAAACAACAAACTTTTTCTTACATTCTAACTTCAGCAAACCACGTATCATGTAAGTACCACTTATTTCAGTCAATTTCTTTTCTCATAAACATACTCAAATTTAAATATACACTGCTGTGCTTCTTAAAGCTCGATCTAAGTGGATGCTAAAAGTTACACCAATATACCTGGTGTTCACTTTGCTTGAGCTGTGATAAGTAGAAAGATTCAGAAGTACCGTAACGCGGGGTTACTTTGCCTAATTTTGGGGTTACTTTGCACTACATATTTTTGTTGTAAGTGAAGGTTTGCAGAATCGCAAATTGTCGAAGACTTCGCCGTTCATATATTTAATAATAAACAATACTTCAGTGTGACTATTATCCTGAAATTTCAACATCGAACGATATAAATCTAATGGTGCAAAGTTATCCAAGGAGGTGCAAAGTATCCTCACTTTACGGTACACCAAAAAATTTTACTTTAAACATATTTTAAATGTTTTACTGAAACACTTATAACTGCTGGGAGGATGCAGAGGAGAGTGGTAGGTAAGTAGAGATGGTTAAACAGATGAAAACCTAAGTAAGGTGGCAGAAGAATACAATGGCTGTCAAAAATAGAGTAGGGTAGTGAAAAGGTTTGGTGTAAGTTTGGATTTTGGAAGCCTGTCATATCAAGAGTATAAAGATTTTAGATCACGTAGTTACTCCTTGGAAGGATGAAGGAGATTAACAAAAGACATTAAAGGGAATTGGGGCCATTTTGTATATGCTCAGCCAGGAAGAAAACAAACTTGGGGCAATGCATCCGATGGAATGCTTATACTTCCTCCAGCAATGCTGACAGTAGCTCAGTGACAACAGCATCATGTTGAAGAAACCTGAGGTAACTATTATGGGCTCTCTAGGACCTATGAGAGGTTGGATCCTACTGCAGGTTGAGACTACGTACTTTGAATACAGACTTCCTTGCTTAAGGAATTAACTACTAAACAAAGAGAACAATGGTACACAAACACAAGACATACAACGTACGCACTGGTTTCCTATAGTGACAGGGAACAATGGCTAGAACACCGGTAACTGGGAGAGTGTACAGAAAAATATTAATATTAAATTACTGCAGAAACCACACAATCTGACTCCATTAATCCCAGATGAAGCACTATCAGGACGATGCATCGTATCTCACACTGGGTTGAAGAATAACTGCTAGATATTTGCTAGTTCCAGCATTGCCAAACTGTCGAACCGTTTACTGAATTAAATAAGGCAAGAATGCAAAAACTCTATTGGTAAATTAAATGATGTGAACCTGAAAATTAAATGAGTACAAAATGGTTAAACCCTTTACAAATATACATGGTAGTAACACTACTAACCAATTACAGCAACAGACAACCCCTGAATTTAAAGTACAAAAGAGAGTGCAAACATATGTAGGTGTCAGTCAGGTTACAGATATTTTACAATATATACATACACAGTGAAGCATTCGGTATCAGTAATTCTGTTGTGCGAAACTTCTACTATCTGTGTGTAATCTGAGGAGTGGAAAAATATGCGGAGTCCGAGAAACTACTAAATTCCAATTGTCAGCACCAGCGCTGTTTCCGCTCAATCTAGATGACGCATAAAGAGATAACACTCGACACTAATGTTTGATGAGGGTTCTAGGATAGCAGATGGTTAGTCTCAGTTAGGCTCCTTTAAAATGTGCTAGCAGTGCAATGTGCCATTATCTAAAAATCATGTCTACTAAACGTATAATTCCTGGGGTTGGCAACGAGTCACGTGGCAGCAAACAAAGGAAAAATATCCATCCATAAAAGAGAAGGTCGAGATATTAAAAAACTAGATGCCGACACAATTTCACTTTATCTTATGATGTCAGCAAAAGTTAATGACCAAAACAGAAAAATCAGCATTAAAAATTTTATTCCAACTGTGATGCAAGGAAAGAAATGGAACAAAGAAAAACCATGCATTTATTGGGCACCTCCTCCCTGCGTGCTTGAGGCCCGAAAATAACATTGTAAAATCGCTGATTCATAACATCCAGTACTTGTAAAATGGAGATTTAGCTTCCCGTTATTGAGAATGACGTCATATAATTTTTAACTCGTAAAATTGGGATTCAAATACATATTTACACAAATGGTAATGTGAAGAAATGGCAAACTATTTGTGGTATTTAACTGCATTGCAGCTAATATAGCCCACGAAAATGAAATTCCTAACAGCAACAGTAATAGTAATATACAATGAACGACAACCACAAATAAAAACTCATTCTGCAATAACAGTCTGCATATTTGTTTACACAATTACATTGCATTACAGTCAGTATTTTTATACTTTTTTCTGCAGTGTAGGCATGTTAAACACTTACTGCCATTTTGGATTTTTTATGCAAACAAATTAATTAATTTTGAAAGTAAGTACAGTAGAGCTCCAATTTAACGAATTCGGGAATAACGAAAACAGTGATTTAACAAAAGCATTTTTAGGAACCTTCAAAAAATAACAAAAAATATATTAAATAATCAACTGACTTTGACAAAATCGAATATTAATTGTAAGTTAAGTCCATTAAAACTACTAGCATCGACCGCCATATGTACTTATTTCTGCGTAGAAAAGCTTAAACCATCTGTTGAGAAACAAAAAAAAAATTCCTTAAAATTCGTTGAAAACTTTGGCCGTGGAAGTGATCTTGAGATACGAACGCGTGGGTGCGGCCAAACGAGCGACGCTGCGTTGCATAACAAGCACGCGCCTTGATCCTCATCCTGGCGGCTGGCGAGTGAACGAGCATCAAGGTACCCAGTCTCCACAGCGCGGCAGTGGACAGCACACAAACTAATTCATAGATAGTGCTTCGCGTTATAGTGTGCTGCAGTGCCGCGTGCTATATTGATTAATTCTATTACCAATAGAATGCAGTGGTGCGCAGCGTGATAATTTACAATTGTGTACCGTGATAAAACAAGCGAGTTTATAAAAAAATACGTAATATTATTTATGCAGATTTTTTACAACAAATTTACTACCGTGAAAGTAAATAATTTGTTTCTTCGATGCTAAAAAAACGCTCGAGTGCAAAGCATTTTTTGCGAGCAGACCAACACGAGTTTGTTTCACGAGCGCATCTGTATTCAAGCTACAATGGCCACCGCAGCCGCCGTGCATATTTAATTATTATTTTACCATTGTCTTGCAAACTTTTAATTCAGATTTCAATATGAAATATTTTTTTACTATTTTTCATTAGAGTTTCCGTAATTTTGTTGGTGGAGCACTGCTCACGTGTTGATTGCGCGCGCAAGGACGGCCTAACTCACCATGCGGACGCTCGCCGAGCGTTCCAGTGCAAGATTTTTCACAGATTTTTTTTCTTTTCACGGCTGTGACTTACCTATTTGACAATAATTGTGTTTTGTTATTGTTTTGAGCCAATACACTATTTTACAATTACCTTAAATTCAGACAAAACATGCCCGAGGATTTAACTTTTGGGGGGGGGGGGGTGAAGTCGGATTTAACGAAACGTTGATTTAGAGTAAACATTTTCGGGTCCCATGGCATTTCGTTAAATCGGGGTTCTACTGTACATGTACTCCTACTTCCAGATTTCTTACAACATAAGCTGAATTTTGTTGTTCTGCACATGTTAAGTGGAAAATATTTTTAATATACTGATTTGCTGTGACGTAATTTGTTTAAATGTGACAATGAGGAAATAGAAAATATATTGAGTTATTTCAAACCTTTAACATTACCATAGAATAGGAATCGTAGAAACTAATCCCAAACATTGAGAATCAATATGACGTGCGCTCGGGCGCACATGTAGCCTTGCGACCGTTCGGTGCACCGCTATTTGTTCATTGTCAAAAGGGTTAATTTAGTGAGTGGGGTCCGCTTAGTTTTCACACCAGTATATTCATTGTATGAGTTGAATGACCGCTAATAAAACGTAGTAATTCAAACTGTGAGTTATTTCGACCATGGCCATTTCTTGGCTATTAAGGAGTTAGACCTACCAACCAGCACATTTAACAGGCTCAACACAGCATTGACGTGGAAGAACCAGAGAGGACGACGCCACACGGGCGATAGACCTGCGGCCAGCATCACGCACCGAGCAGCCAGCAGTCTGGTTGTTTGGTTTTTCTGCCAAAACCCACATGTTGCCCTAGTAACTGTGCTACAGCACCTTTCTCCCCTTTGCCATCATGTCAAATGATTGAATCGTAATCAGTATATTTTAGGAATCAACTCAACATTAATTCTAATTTTTTTTCTCATTATACTATACAATATTAGTTTACAATTTTGTTTACAGATTTCACACTAGCATTTACCTTAAAGTTGAAACCAATGTCAGCAACATGTGTCCAAAAATATTTAATTTTTTTCTAAACATACAGATAAGCGACTTCCAATGTGTAGATGGCAGCTTGCTTATGTCACTTAAGAAGGAATTCACTAAATTTGCACTTCTCTTTACAGGCTCAAAACTGTTCCTGTAAAAAATAGAAAAACACTGATAGATTCATATAATATACACCTCTAACACTGAAAGCATATCTTACCATTAAAAGAACCAAAAACCGCTATAAAATTTAAGATGTAACAACAGTTTCTATACCCATAAAATATGCACATAAACTATACCTCTCGACTAGCTCAGCAATGCTGCCAATACAGGGTGGCTACAAACTGTTGAAAATATAATTCCCTGACTTTTACCTGACTTTTCCCACCCAAATTGAAAATTTTCCCTGACCTAATACATTTTTTTAACCCAATTTTTTATGCTTTATAAAAGAAATTATTTTTTCTTTGTCTAATTCAATGCACTTTGCACATAGTACAAGTTTTAATGTACTACTAATATAACATTTATGTTGTTTCTAAACCATTCTTGCAATGGGGCAAGTTGAAAATCAAATAAATATTATGGATAAACGCCATAGAAGCAAACTGTGAGTCAAAGAAAACCAGACAATACAAGCAGACAAACAGAAAAGTAAACAACCGAAAGCATCCTTTCGCTTGTCTGCATGTATTATCCGGTTTTGTGTGACAAACCATTTGCTGCAACTATGTATGTCCAAAATACTTCTACGACTTGTAATATTTGCATGAAAAATACATGCCTCAGAAAACACTGATTGCATAGTAAACACACCAACAACATATTTTGTGTCCTCTATTTTTGCAAGTATATTAAGTATGACTATAATAATATAAAAATTTAAACTGAAAGTTACAACTCTTAAGTACATTTTGATGGTAAGAAATTTACAGTAATACCTAACTTATGGCTTCTCACAATCAACAAATTAAAAGGCCTACTACATGAATAAAATATTTGTGTAATAACTTCTTACCTCAGGAAACACAGATTCATTACATAGTTTACACAATATAAGCAATATACTTTGCATACTCTAATCCTGCATGTTTAAATAAAATAATTAAATCAAAATTACAACAGACAGTTGCAACTAAAGTAATTCATTTAAATTGATGTCAAAAATTCAGAGTAAAACAATTGTTACATTGGGAAATTTAATTTACAATTTAATGTAGTACACAATTAAATTATGAGTGGAGAAAATTCTCATCCGATAATAAACATATTTCATGATTACATACTACCTACAATCAAAGAGCCCAGTACTACACAAGATTACACAAAAAAATTCCTTGGAAAAATGTAATTTTATGAGTATTGTAGAGGTACTCACTGATAGATCCTGTGAAGTGTGCTTGCCACAAGCATGTAAAGCAGTACTTTGATTAGTTTTTTATAACTCTACAATCTCCTAGCTCCCATCCCCCCAGAGGGGTTCCTCTTCTATCTCCAGCCTTGTTAAGTTCTTCCCCCTTGACACCTCACCCATCTTATTCACAAGTAAGCACACACCGCTTCTCTAAAAATAGAAATCCGCCCGCCCTTTCTACCATCCCTTCTTTCCAATAGGCGACTGTGTGTTACAAATTAAAGTTGATGAAAACAACAAGAAAGAAAGAAAACAGCATGGCAGGATGCAACTGTTTGCTTTCTCATATTACAAAAGATAACTGTATCATTTTACAAGCCGGTAGCTGCTTTTCACACTAACGAGCGCACGTAAAAAAAAAAAAAACGCTTACTTGTTTTCAGCCTTCTATATCAGAAGGAACATCAGGGAGAAGGGGGGGCCTAAGAGAGAGACGAGAGACGTGCACGTGAAAAAAAAGCCGAAGGAAGGCAACACGTTATCAGCCTTCTGCATCAGCAGGAAGTGGCGAGCAGTAAACAACTGAACAGATTATGGATAAAAGTGGCGTATGTGACGCAGCGGGCCCAGCTACTTATGGCTTTCTTCCCCGGGATTATGGTACCGTGATGTCCGATGAAAGGCACCAGACGCGTCTTCACGCTTGCCAGTCCGGGCTACTACATTCATGTAGGCTTCATTTTAACTGATTTTAACTATTGCTTTTCGATTTCCGAAAAAGTAAATGGGGCGGGGAATTTTCCCTGACTATTCCCTGACTTTTTCAGGCCACTAAAATTCCCTGACTATTCCCGGTTTTCCCACCCTGTCACCACCCTGCAATTAAGATAGCAAGAATATTCAACTTCCACCAGCTGCTTCAGAAATATGCCTTACATAAGCCAAAAATAATTTTAAAACAATATTGTAAACTGAACATTTTTTTTTTGTGTATGCCACTGTGAGCAAATGTTGCAGAGTTGTCAAAAAAACCCACAGTAATATCGAAAGCACAAAAAGAAAACCCCATATAAGTGGTTGTCAACAAACATATAACATTTACACAATTCCGAAAATTAATACAGGCATATAGAAAGTTACAACAAACACAAAAAAAAAAAAGAACAAAACACAAACCCGAATGGAATATAACCATGTCAAGAAAGCCAACACAAAAATAAAATAAAGATACTAATATAAAAAAAATTATGATAAATATGAACACTGAAAATGATAACACATATGACAAGTGACACAAATTGATGAGAACACAGACAACATGACAAAGAAAATACTAATGAAAAGTAGCCAACATCATTCAACAACAGATGCAACATATCAAGAACCAAGATCCGTTCCGGTCTTCAGGCACATTAACAGACTAAGGAACTACGGTAAACTGTCAATTAACAAATTAATTGTTCAATTTTTTTTCCTTTGTCTTTCTGGATATGACTATATTCCTTCCCGAAATTGTATTTATATGTTGTTGGTTGTTAATAACAGATAATTTGCCTTACAGCGTATTCCAGTACCTGCATCTAAGTGTGCGCAATGGCCAAGTTCAGTATATTCTAGTTACTGGAAGTTGTGGTGAGAGAATTCAGATTTTCATATTATATTTGCAGGTCGCACTCGCTCAGTGCGTACGGCAAGCAATTTTTCTAGCTCTATCTCTAGAGACAGTTATGCGTTTCAGGGCAAATATGGCGGTAATTACTGGCTAAGTAAACAAGAAAATGTTTGCTGGGGTGAAAATACAGCAATCATATGTCGGATTATCATTTGCATTATACATAACAGCTAATATCAGGTGAAAATATGGTCATTTTACTTATAATATTGCTTGTCGCTAAAACAGAGATGCAGTTAGTCTAACCTCATGGTTTGGGTTCATATTTACAAGCTCATCAAGAAAGAGAAATTGAAGATAGTATCTTCCAGAATTTCGTAGATTTTAATTTCCATCTGTTCTAAACATCTGCCTCCTAAGAAATTTACGATAAAAATTATTTGTTCTTACCAATGTTTTGGACTGTAAATATGGCGTGTTCTGTTAAAGCACAAACTATATTGCCTCGACGGTAAAATTTAAGAAATTATTTTTTTTAATTTTTGCTTTTTTCTTGAGATACTTGTTGTTGATAGCATGGTCAGATATTTATTTATTTTTCTTTTTTTTTTTCAACATTGATTAATTGTTAAGACGCTTTGCTAAAGCCTTGGGGAATAAAAGAAGATTGCTTGTAGCTGTATTTTAACTGTTCCTACAGCAGTTGATTGAGACAGTAGCCCACACCAGGAAGTTCGTAAAGTTCACTGCCTCGGTCGTAGTCAGTAAATTCCTAACGTAACTTTACTTGCTGTGTAGACGGGACAATGTCCGGGCTGTTTACTGTACCGAGCGGTCATTAGCCAGGTGCTGTCTGGAAATTTCGGTGGTAGTATGCCCATCTGGCACTTCTGCACGATTTCCGCGTATTTCTTTCCCCCTGCCCTCCCCCTGGTTGCGTCTGCGTCCACGTCCACGTCCAGATGTTTCTGTGACCTAGTCTGTCGCAATCCTCCTGCGGGCTGCAGTTTTTTTTTGTGAGAACATTCACCGCTCATTGCCCAGCTGGGTTGTGACGTACGAGAGGCTGAGAGAGAACACGTGCCTGGAAGAGAGGCAGAGAGAGGGAGTTCGACTGGGTTAGTCCAACTAGGCGGTGTTTGGAGGGGAGGCTCCGCCTGTGGGCGGGTCGATAAATTGTCAAGCATAGGCGAGGGGAGCGGGTCAGTGTTTGGCGAGGCACCGTTGTGGCAGGATGTCGGCGAGACGGCGTATCAAATCATTAAGATGAGTATAGTTTCTATTTATTTCTTTTTTTTTGGCTAGGGTATTTAGTGATACTTAGTACAAGAGCACAGGGTAGTTTGGGAGGAGCTGTTATTGAAGCTATGTCTTGAAGGCAGCAGGTCGGGCGATCGTACAAATAGAGTCAAGTACAGGCTGTTTGTTTGTTGACATCTTCTCGGGTAAGTGAGGTCAGGCATTTCTTTATTTTTGTCGCATCTGGAGGTGTTGTGTTTTATTTGAATTCATTAATAGTGGAAGGTTTATCCTCTTCACTCAAGGTTAATGGTTGTAGTACGTGATAGACGATTAATTTGTGGAAGATAACTCGTCCCTCCAATCGATAACTTAACTGTAACACTAATTATTTCCAGTTCTATTTCTTTTTGTAAGAACAACTCCCATCTACGAACTGAATTATTCTGAAAATTTTTAATAGAATTCAACGTCTAGAACTTATAAATACTGTTAAACATTAGGCGATCTATCTTTTGTAATAATATCTTTTAAAAATAAAACTGTCATTGTTTTACTAAATAACTTACGTTTTTTTATTTCTCTTTCACTTTACTTATAAATATTTTTGATAAACTGCCCGCCTCTCAGAAGTCTAGATAGTAGAAATACTCTATAGTAATTTAAGTGTAAACTTTTAAGTAGACCAGCTATTACTATTTTTCACCTCTGCCTATCACCCAAAGATCCCTTTTCCCTCTCAAGTACTTTCCCTCCCCCCCCCAAGCCAAGCGACCTCTACCCCTAACCCCCAAATTCTACCTATATTTTTAAGTTCACCTTCATCTAGTTCTGACACATATTTGGCAGAGTCACTGGTTAGTGTTTGGTTAAGGATTTATTCTGGTGACCAGGTATCAGTTATAGGTCTTTATAGTATTGGTATATAGTAAATGGTTGGGTACCTGTGCCACTAAGGTTTTTCCCTTGGCCACAACACTAAGGCAGCACTGGTATTGAATAAATAGCTGGTATTCTTATTTAATTATTTAGTATCGAGACTTTTTGTTAGATTGTCTATTTAATTAATTGTGAAGGTTATTTATAAGAGTAGGTAAGCCAGTAGGCCAATAGGATTTTAAGGTAACAGAAATATTATTTTTTTTTATTAGTAACCTAATAACTAAGCCATAACCTATTTGTTTTTATCTCTTGTTTCTTTCTTTATGTTAAATTTAACAAAAGGTGTTATCTACCCAGAAAATTAATTTAAAACCCAGTTAGGTTAATGGTACATAATTTTATTACAACATTGAGGTTAAGTTAATTGTAAAGCCAACATTATTTTGCCACATGTAAGTTTAGGTTAGATGTTTCGAGAGAGAAAACTGCGCAGTCATACAAAGCGATTACAGGAGACATCAGGAATAATTATTGAGGTTAAGGAAGGTTCTGCTCCAGAAAACATATCAGATAACCCTTTAACAAACCAGGCAGTATCAGATAACTTAGATAATAATAATTTGGGACTTAATACCGACATTATTCCTAACCAGGCAGTATATACCAGATTCGAGGATTTTTCAGAGATAAATATGGAATCGAGTAAATTTACAATAAATCCAGGCTTTTATTTTGGGAAATCTACCGAAGATGTCACAGAGTACCTGAGGAATTTTAAGAGGGCAGCTGTTGTTAATGCGTGGTCAGATAAACAGTGTGCCATTTTCCTGCCAAGCTTCCTGCGTGGAGCAGCAGCCAGATGGTACGACAGTTTAGGAGATAAGGCAGAAGCACTAAACACATATGAATTGTTGTCGGAAGCATTGAAGTCTGCGTTTGCTGGAGTTGGTGAAGTAGAGGATTTGGAAATGAGGTTACGCATACGAGTTCAGGGTCAAAATGAGTCTCTCGAGGAATTTGTGTATGATATTATTAGTATGTGCAATAAACTGGATAGTCAGATTTCTGAAGACAATAAGGTTAGGTACATCTTAAGAGGTCTTAGGCCTAACATCGTAGAGAAAGTAATTATGTTGGAGAACAAAACAGTGACCCAACTGATACAGAACTTAAGAAACATAGAAGCAGGGAACTACTATGCCAGAAACAGACAGGCATTAACTTCAGAGTGGGCGCGAGGGAAATTGGAAAATTCAAAAGTTGCGCAAGTGTCTAGGTTAGAGGGAACAGCAGACTCTAGTGAGGTAGCCAGTCTGAAAGATACTATATAGGCATTAGGAAAACAAATGCAAGAAATGACAAAACAAATAAAGACACTCAGTCTTGCGTCCAGTAATAATAAACATCATGTTAGCCATGCTAGAGGTCCTTCTAATTGGCAGGGTACACAGAGACAAATACACCATAATGCCAACAGTTTCAGTAGTTATAACCATCAAAGACAGTCTACCACAGCAAATAATCAAAGGATGAGAAATTTTACTAATTCTCAGAGACAGGGAAATTTTTCAGTCTCTAGACCACAACGAACCCCTGATGGGTAACCAGTTTGCTATGGTTGTGGGAAATCTGGACATGTGAGGAGAAATTGTCAATCAAATGTACAGGGTAATTTAAGAAATAATACTCAGGGAAACGACTAAGGGCAAATCATGTTAGGGGTAATGGTTCGTCCCACAAACTCAGGGTTTCGCTCTCAATGGACTCGGGTATCATGAGTTTGGGTGCCTACCTTTTTGGCAAGCCAACCCCTATTTTTGTAGATAGTGGTGCTGCAATATCTTTAATAGATAACAGGCTAGTGCCTACCCAGTTTTGGAGGGAGGCCGAACACAAGGTATTTTCTGGCGTGACCGGACAAAACCAAGTTATTTCATACATGATAAATTTAAAATTTAAAACTAAGCATGCTTGGTACACTCACCATGTAGGCGTTCTTAGTGCACCATTAGATGTAGTAATTTTAGGTTGTGACTTTTTGGCTAAATATCAGGCTCAGTTAAGTTTCAATGAAAGAGGAGGCTGCCATGCAATATTAAATTATCCACAGTATGGCTTACGAAACATTCCTGCAGCAATACGAGAAGCTAATAACCCTGAATACAGGGATAAGACAGAGATAAAATTAAACCCTGAAGTAGAGGAAACAACACCACTGTCAATACAGCTAGACAGGCAGGAAGCCAAAGAAAATTTTGGTTATGTTACAGTAGGAGAACATGTGAGGTTAGAACCTTGATTACACCAGGTTATTGACATCACATTTGAAGGTAATGAGCTTCCTGATGAGGCTTTGATGGAGCCATTTGAAAACTTGTATGATAGGTATTCTATTTTGGTACCATGTAGTATTGTGGTAACAAACAAACAAAATTGTGGATAACTAATGTAGCTAATTATGCAGTTACATTACCCAAGAACATGAAATTAGGGGTACTTTATAAATTTGAAAACACACATCCTGATAAGACACAAAAGCCTATTCAGGTCAGACAGGTTAAGGAAAGTGATTATTTTGATGAAACCAGATTAGACATCAACCCAAACCTAACCCCTGAATAGAAAACCAAATTAAGAAATCTTTTGTATAAGTATAGGAGATGATTCAGTTGGACACCTAACCAAATTGGACGTACACACGAGGAAGTGGTAACATTGGACACAGGAGACAGTCCTCCGATCAGCTCTGTACAATATAGGCTATCCCCAGGAGAGCGTGAGGTTATACACAACATTGTACAGGAACATATTCAGAATGGTATTGTGAAACCATGTAGCACGAGTTGGTGTTCACCTGTTGTGTTAGTAAGAAAGAAAGATGGAGATTACCGGATGCGCTTAGATTATTGACGGCTGAACCTTGTATTGAAAGACGACAAATATCCGTTACCTAGGATTGACGATTTCTTGAGTTATCTTACTGGCGCAAAATTTTTCAGTCATTTAGATACAAATTCTGGGTATCATCAACTTAGAATAGGAGAAAAGGACAAGGAAAAGACATCTTCCATAACTCCAGAGGGTACTTTTTGTTTTGAAACATTACCCTTCGGTTTAAAGACAGCACCATCTATATTTCAGAGATACATGGATAAGACATTAGCTGGACTAAAATGGGGCTCTTGTTTGGTATACCTAGATGATGTACTAATTACTGGTAATACCTTTGGACAACATTTAGATAGGTTAGAGCAGGTATTGAAGATATTTTTGAAACCTAATCTTACCCTCAAGCCTACCAAATGCTCTTTTGGTTACTAAGAAACAGAAGTGTTAGGTCACATTGTAAACAACACAGGAATACGACCCCACCCTAACAAGGTAAAAGCTGTAAGAGAATTCCCTACCCATACTGATACGAAGGGTGTTAGAAGCTTTTTAAGACTGACATCTTTTTACAGAAAATTTGTGGAAAATTTCTCCCAAATTGCAAAACCTTTATCTAGTTTATTGAAGAAGAATCAAAATTTTGTTTGGGAAAAAGAACAGGAATCTGCTTTTCAAACCCTAAAGGACAAACTAACCTCTTCACCTACACTAATTCATTTTCAGGAAAGTGACCCTATTGAAGTACATACAGATGCAAGTACTCAAGGTATAGGGGATATACTTATGCAGCGTAGGTATGGAAAACTCCACCCAGTTGCATATGCTAGTAGGACGTTGACCCCAGCTGAGACTCGATACCCAATAACTCACCTAGAATGTTTGGCACTTATTTACGCTCTAGACCAGTTTAGGCCATATTTGTATTTAAAATCTTTCACAGTAGTTACAGACCATCATAGTTTATGTTACCTAGATAAACTAAAAATGAACGCCCACAGTACAGGGAGAATCACCCGATGGGCGCTAAAAATGATGGAATATCAGTTTGAAATAAAATACTCAAGTGGGAAGAAACATGGCCACATTGACAGTCTAAGTATAAATCCAGTTGATGTAGGTACACTCAAAAATGAAGAAAAAACCTTAGAAGTGCCAGTACTCTCTTTACCAGGTTATGACCTAGCGAAAGCCCAGCGTAGTGACCCAGAGTTGTTACCCTTAATTAAAGAAGTTGAAAAGCCATCCAGGTCAGATTCTAAACTCAGATAGGTTAGCCAAGAATTTTTGTCTAAAGGAAGGTATACTATACAAAATTAACACTAGACCTGAAGGAAGACAGAAGTTGCTTGTGATCCCTGATGAGTTGAGGGCTGAGATATTGAGTGAGTGCCTTGATAACCCGTTGGTTGGTGGACACTTAGGATTGGCTAGGGCAGTAGACAAGATTAGGCGTAGATATTACTGGAAAGGAATGTACAAACAGGTTGAAGCTTATGTTAGGACCTGTAATGATTGCCAAACTAAAAAAGGAACCAACCAAAAACCTGCGGGATTCCTCCAACCTATCCCACCTGGCGAACCTTTTGAAAGAGTCGGTATTGATTTATTAGGCCCTTTTCCTAAAACACATAATGGAAATATATATTGCATCACTTGCATAGACTACAGCACATGATGGGCGGAAACGAAGGCAGTGCCAACAGGGAACGCACATGAAGTAGCCCAATTTTTGCTAGAAAACGTGATATGTAGGCATTCCACACCTGATTCGATTCTAACCGACCGAGGTAAAGTCTTTAGTTCAGCCATTGTTAAGGAATTATTAAAATTAATGGACGTTCAAGGAAAATTCACATTACGATATAGGCCACAGACTAATGGGGCGGTAGAAAGGTTGCATGCTACTCTAACCTCTATGATGTTGCACTATGTGGCATCAAATCAAAGAGATTGGGATGTGTTCCTCCCCCTAGTCACATTTTCATACAATGTGTCGCGCCAGGAAAGTACTGGTTTTAGTCCCTTTTTACTCTTGTATGGTCGTGAGCTTGTCTTGCCTTCTGAGGTTTGTTTGAATCAGAAAGTCGAGGAGACTGGGAGCAAACAACTCTGAGCTAAGGGGAAGTTGATTCATCGTCAGGCCCTGACTAACCTAAGAAAGCAGCAGGAGAAGGACAAACAGAGGTATGACCTTCAACGGAGATCGGTCGAGTACCAGCCTGGACAGGAGGTATTGATTTTTACACCCACGAGGAGGAAAGGCCTGACCCTTAAATTCTTCCACCGATGGAACGGCCCTACCGTAGTGGTGAAAAAACTATCAGATAATTTCTTTGTACTAAAGAAAAGAATTAGGGGCCAACCTAAATTTGAAGTTATAAACGTAGAACAAATAAAAAAAATTTACCACTAAATTTTTTTAATTAGGTTTAAATCTGACATGTAAATAGTTTAACGTAATTCTACTTCTGCTTTTCCATTTCCTTTAATTGTTGTTTTCCTTTTTTTTTAACTTCATCTATTTAATCTATTTAGTTTTGCTGTGGAAAACAATACCCAACCTAATTTCAGAATTTTTTTTAAATTTTTGAAAAAAAAAAAAAAATATATATATATATATATATTTCATGAATAAAGTAAAAAAATAAGAAACAATAAACCTTAAATTCTTAGAGCACGGTCAGATAAATTTTCTAAAATTTGCTCAATTTTAAGGTTCCTATTATTCCGTTTTAAATTTTGTATGGTGTAAAAATGTTTAGCGGGATAAGTGTTTAAAACTTGTAATTTTGGATGACCACAGGAGTACGACGGTGACTGGGTGAGAAGGATTGAAGAGTGCTAGTTAAACGCTAGCGGGACAAAAGATGGTGGTCGGCATGTGGACAGGGATGCTGTACATGGTGGCGCTTACCATAGATGTTGCTGCTCAAGGAGTGCCTGAACGTGCAGAGAGGATTGCAGTCAGCGTGGTTTCGGGAGCCCATTTTCTCCCAATGAATAAGGTGACAGTATACACTTCCTCAGTACCATTACACTTCCAGTCATCATGGCCTACAAAATTGCAAAGTAACGTTGAGGCGATAAACAAATATGTTAGTTGTGCTGATCACGGGGATAAAGATTTTTGTGTTTGCAAAAAGAAAAGAAAACATTGCTAATGACTACTGAAACACTACTGGATAGTATAAATAAAGCTTCTGGTGAGGATCTAGTCAAAATACAGGGTACAAGTCGAGTAAAGCGTGGTTTGACATTTTTAGGGGAGGTGGCGAATTGGTGTTGTGATGTAGCAACACAAAATCAGGTGGAAACATTATTTCAGAATGAAAATGAATTAGCCAGTCACATGGAGGAGATTAGTAACCAAATTTTAGAAAATCATGAGTCGTTGGCTAGCCTTTCAAATCAAGTAACTGTAGTAAATAATGTCATAGGTGATCTATTTGGTAAAGTGCAAATAAAATTTAATAATGTAACCAGTTTCTTAAATCAATTTAGGGATACAATAGAAGATAGCCATTCAGGTTTCATTCAGGATCTCTCGCAAGTACATGAAACACAATTATTAACTTCTGCCCTTATGGCTAAGCAGACACATACACTTTTCAGGATTGAGATATTGTACCAATGCCGGTCTAGGAAAATCCTGGCTGTTTTGGTTATACCAGATAATTTGAAATCAAAATTAGAACACTTAGCAAGTATAATTGAGCATGATGGTTACCGTTTAGCTATTCCTGCAATAGAAGTTCAGACTTATTATCATTTAAAAATCTGTTCTTGCCAAATTTTTGAAGAAAACTTGTTTATTAAAGTCAAGATCCCTATAGTTCAAAAAGAGTCTGATTGGAAATTATATGATTTTGTAGCTATACCTTTTAACTGGAAACAGTCTATTTGTACCTTACATCATGAACCCACATTTTTGGCAGTTAGTGGTAATGATATCAGGACCATACGAGGGAGACAATTGCAAGATTGCAGACAGTTTGAGGATAATCTTTGTTTTGTTCCACAAATGTCAGGAGATGCCATTGTAGGGGCCTTATGCCCAACATCTGTATTTAAAGGAGCAACTGCAGAACAATTGGGGGAAGTGTGTTTTTTTACACGTCAGAAAGGTTATCATCTAGTGATATCACAGGCGGGTCCAGAACGTTATTTTCTCACCAATGCTAAGGGTAAACTAGAGTTAAATTGTACTTAGAGTAAAAATGAGACTAGGATTTTGTCGGGTAACGATCAACTGGGAGCAGTGGATGTCTCTGTACCATGTGATTGTAGGTTGTATATTAATGGATACTTAAGTATAGGTGAAACCTACCCTTATGATTACCATACAGAAACTCAGTTTGAAATCATTCACATTATTCCGGCCTGATGGTCTAAATTTAAGAAACTTCATTTTCCAGCGCCTTCAACCATCCCACATCTAAATATTAGCTATCAGACTCATGGGTTGAACCATGTAAGAGGGATGTTGAACACTCCAATCGGGTTTGAGAACTTTTATATCAGACATTTTCAAACTTTTATATCAGACATTTTCAAACTTTTATATCAGACATTTTCAAAGCATATCTTTAGGATTGGTCATAATTGTATTGTTGGTAATAATTTTTAGAAATCTTTTTTTTTATTGGACTTGGAACGATGCCCAGAGTGGATGCAATGAGTGCTGAGACAGCTTTGAACCTTGAAATAGGAGTAACAATGGTTATTGTTATGTTAACCGTCATATTTGTAATGTGCCTTTGTTGGAAATGCTAGAGTTTACGAAGACGTGAGCAGGAAAGGCCCGCTGGAACAGACCCTGCAGTGAGTGGGTCAGTTAGAGAGACTTCAGATGAAAATATTTTAGACAAATCGCGAAATAGTGGTAGGGTTAAAGCCACAATGAGAACGACAGAGGGTACAGAGATTGAGTTGTGGTTATCATTGAATTGAAAGAAAAATTGTAATATAAAGTGAGTATGACAGTAGCAGTATTGTAACGTAAGAATAGAAAACTTCAATTATGATATAGAGATTTAATAGTTAATAATAACGTAAACCTAGTGGGATACCATTGTGATCTGATGATGTAATCTGAGCTAAGGCTATTGTGAATGGAATATACTTTGCATTCTTTTTGTTCTTTCAGAATTAAAAGAGGTATTTTAATTTGTACGTCAAAGTGAGAAAGTCCGTAAACTAAAATTATTTTTAAATTTTTCAGAATTAATGGTTGAACTTACCCGGAATGACCCAATAATAACAAAATGCAGAGGCAAAAAATATTTTTTTTGGTCTATGGGAGAATCTTTGGTATCATGTTTTGTTTAAGTTAGACAATTTATATATTTTTTTTAATTTTCTTTTTTTTTTTAAGAATTTAAATATGTTTATGTCTTTGTTGATTTTAAAAGGGGTATAAATGCTAGTTATCTATATATAGGTGAGGGAGAGAGTTCAGGCAGTGACATTAGTTCTTGCAGTATCTTGTGAAGTTAGAGAAGAAACAGTGATTTCTGCTGTGTGTGTGTGGACTTCCATGAACTGTGTCTCTACCAGTCAAGGGGAAGCGCGTACTTTATTTTGACTGCTATGTGGACAGTTGTGTTATCTCCAGTGTGACATGTGGTCCAGAGGAGGTTACCTGTGGGATCAGCAGCACAGTGCTCAGTGGTCTTGGAGTCTGTGCGGGGACTGTACTGATCTACCCAGGGTGCCTAGAGCGGATTGAGTAGAGGGATAGAGTTCCGGCCCTGGTCTGGACTGTGGTATGATGGATTTTCCAGGGTCTGATGCACGCTCCCTATGTCGCTGGACTTGGGTAGTGGGAAAGACTGTCGGATGATGTTTATCTGCCGTGGAGGGTAAACTGAAACCAGAAGACTGATGGTGGAATGGACTGATAAAAGAGGAGGCTTAGATGTGGGGATGCCTACATAAAGGTTTGTTGGGGCTATTCTTGTCAGCAAGCACCTGGACTGTAGCAGAGAGTTGCTTGCGTTGGCATGTTAAAGACTGCCCACTGGAAGAAGGTTAAGCGAGATGTTTTTTTTTAGAAGAGTGTGGATCGTTTGGCATTTGGAACTGTTTCAAAACAATTAGTAGGGTAAGTAAGGAACTATAGTCAAGAAGATTATTAAGGTTAAAGAAGTTTCCTGTTGTGCCTGAAACTCTATTTGCTGTAAGTTTTACTACAACTTTTATGTTTTCACTATGATTATTTTTGTGTAATGACACGTTTGATAAGTTTGTATACTTATATGATAGAACTTTGTTGAGGATTAGGTATTTAAACTTAATTTTTTTTTTTTGTGAAAAGTGTTGTGGTACTTTGCTTCTCCCACCAGATTGAAATATCAGTAATGTTTTCAATTAAAAATAATACTTAAAGTAAATAAAACGACTGTGTCAAAACCTGTGGACTGTATAGAAGTGTTGAAGCTGCCTGAATTTGTTTCAGTTTTCCTCTTCCACGATTGGGTGGAGTGGCTTGTGGTGTGGCTGCTGGACATAGGTCGTGCCGTCCTGGAGAGCTGCCCTGATGAGTTCTGTACACCCACAAGAATAGTGAAGATTGCAATTGAAGGTCTCTCAGACGTCATGGGACATCCAGTACGCCAGCGCAGCAAGTCATTTCCACCCGAATTAAATCACACAAATTTGACGCTCATTCAGAACACACAGATATGATGTAAAGGAGTATGAACTCTTATTACCAACAGCCGAGACAACATAAAAATGTATATAATGCTGTAAATCATTTTTGACATAATCAAACATCACAATGGGAGTTAGCTATTTGTAAATCTGGTTGTGAGGGAGGAGATAGCAAATACATGAACACATTGTACAATTTTTGTGGTTTCATAGCAAATGTATGCAAATGTATAATGATTTTTCGTCAGAACCATGTATGGATTTGTGGGGTCCACAAATTTTGTACGGGTGGGATAGTGTCGCGACGGTAAAATTTGAGGAATTATTTTTTTTTTATTTTTGCTTTTTTCTTAAGATACTTGTTGTTGATAGCATGGTCAGATATTTTTTTTTTTTCAACATTGATTTTTTGTTAAGACACTTTGCTAAAGCCTTGGGGAATAAAGGCAGATTGTTTGTAGCTGTATTTTAGCTGTTCCTACAGCAGTTGATTGAGACAGTAGCCCGCACCAGGAAGTTTGTAGAGTTCACTGCCTCGGTCGTTGTCAGTAAATTCCTAACGTAGCTTTACTTGCTGTGTAGACGGGACAATGTCCGGGCTGTTTACTGTACCGAGCGGTCATTAGCCAGAGGCTGTCTGGAAATTTCGGTGGTAGTATGCCCATCTGGCACTTCTGCACGATTTCCGCGTATTTCTTCCCCCCTGCCCTCCCCCTGGTTGCGTCTGCGTCCACGTCCAGATGTTTCTGTGACCTAGTCTGTCGCAATCCTCCTGCGGGCTGCAGCTTTTTTTTTTTTGTGAGAACATTCACCGCTCATTGCCCAGCTGGGTTGTGACGTACGAGAGGCTGAGAGAGAACATGTGCCTGGAAGAGAGGCAGAGAGAGGGAGTTCGACTGGGCGAGTCCAACTAGGCGGTGTTTGGAGGGGAGGCTCCGCCCGTGGGCGGGTCGATAAATTGTCAAGCATAGGCGAGGGGAGCGGGTCAGTGTTTGGCGAGGCACCGTTGTGGCAGGATGTCGGCGAGACGGCGTATCAAATCATTAAGATGAGTATAGTTTCTCTCTATTTCTTTTTTTTTGGCTAGGGTATTTAGTGATACTTAGTACAAGAGCACGGGGCAGTTTGGGAGGAGCTGTTATTGAAGCTATGTCTTGAAGGCAGCAGGTCGGGCGATCGTACAAATAGAGTCAAGTACAGGCTGTTTGTTTGTTGACATCTTCTCGGGTAAGTGAGGTTAGGCATTTCTTTATTTTTGTCGCATCTGGAGGTGTTGTGTTTTATTTGAATTCATTAATAGCGGAAGGTTTATCCTCTTCACTCAAGGTTAATGGTTGTAGTACGTGATAGACGATTAATTTGTGGAAGATAACTCGTCCCTCCAATCGATAACTTAACTGTAACACTAATTATTTCCAGTTCTATTTATTTTTGTAAGAACAACTCCCATCTACGAACTGAATTATTCTGAATATTTATAATAGAATTCAACGTCTAGAACTTATAAATACTGTTAAACATTAGGCGATCTATCTTTTGTAATAATATCTTTTAAAAATAAAACTGTCATTGTTTTACTAAATAACTTACGTTTTTTTATTTCTCTTTCACTTTACTTATAAATATTTTTGATAAACTGCCCGCCTCTCAGTAGTCTAGATAGTAGAAATTCTCTATAGTAATTTAAGTGTAAACTTTTTAGTAGACCAGCTATTACTATTTTTCACCTCTGCCTATCACCCAAAGATCCCTTTTTCCTCTCAAATACATTCCCCCCCCCCCCCCCCTCAAAAACCAAAGCGACCTCTACTCCTAACCCCCAAATTCTACCTATATTTTTAAGTTCACCCTCATCTAGTCCTGACAATATGCACTTAACACAAACAGTCACATGACACACGCCATCGGTCAGATTTCAGATCAGTCTGACAGCGCCTCTTGAACAGTCAATTCGAATACGCTATTATATTTTTTTAGCTTTTTGTTTTACTGTGAGGTTTTTCTCCAACTCTACAACATCTGCTCGCAATGAGGTATATTCATAAAAACTATTCAGTTTATAATAGCAACCCAATGCAGAAACTGTTCAAAATGGCATTAAAATTTATTATTACAATGACTGTATCAAGGGTGCTACATTAATTATTACACAATGGGGATGCTACATATTCTTTAATTTTATTTTTATTTAAAAGAACATTTAATTTAATGAATAACAGTACCACACTTATTTAATTTGTATCCGTATAACCCAAGAAAAATGTAAGTAAAGACTGAGATTATTTTAGCTCAGTAAACACGAGCGAGTGCCACCATCTTGATGTCCCTGTGACATCATAGGACTTGTTACTGCATATTTGTTTATTCTTAACTCTACATCAAATTACAATTAGCTCGTGAAATTGCATTAAATGCAGTTGTGTGTCGTAAGAAAGGGTTATGGATGGGACTCTGAATAGTTGTAAGTGGTGAATAGTTATAAGTGGCTACAGTAGCTCATTTGTACAGCAATACAATTAAATTTACTCCAAATATAATATTTACTACAGTGCCGTGTGACAATATGAGACAGACTGCATTATTAAAAAATAAAAATTTAAAAAAAACCTGAAACAGTCTGCAATTAGAGAGAAAAGTATAGTTCATGTATGTAATGGTTATTTCTGCATATTGTGTACAGTATTACATGGTAGGCACGAAATAAATAAGTTAATTTAAGTTAAGGAGTTGCGACCAAATCTCGACATCTGTTTAATTTATTGTGTTTTTACCATTCCACTGTGTGGCCGCCCCACCAGAAAGTGGCTTAGCTAATAGGCGAGTTCAAGGCCGCTGTGATTGGCCAATAACTTGAGAGGTGGATGGGGTATTGAGAAATGTGTCAATATATGGCAGCCCTATGTAGGCTTCGTGGTCACTTACAGGTAATGTAATAATAATTGGGAAAAAAATTCCTTTTTAATTGATAAATTAACATGTTATATTATTTTTGCAACTCACACAATCTAAACGCTGGATCACCAGTATGTAAGCACAAGCAGGTTTGCTTAGACACATTCAAACTCTTAACTCGGTAGGTTACTTTTTGGATGCATGCGACCTTAATATGGTTGACTTTAAAACAATATTTATTATTCTTGAGCACATTTGACACAGTAAAATGGATCGTAGTAAGTTACCATCACTCAGGAATTTGAATTATACTGATAAACTCAAACCTACCACTAAAACGTCACAATATGCAAGAGTTACCTTGCTGTCTTCACTATTCTCAACTCACTCAGTACCAGTGAAATATTTGTTTTTAACTAAGAAAAACTTAAACTATAACGGTGCATGCGTTGACAACGAGAAAATGTTATTAGTTAGCTTTTAACTATCCAGGTCCATTAAATTTGCCCAGTTTTTCAAGTCAGTGTGAAGTACAAAACATTCTATAATGCCTTGCGAGCAGGCGGCAAATGAAAACAACTGTCGAATTTCGCCATACGCATGTTAGCTAATAAGAACATGTTTTCATTGTTTATGGAGCGTTTGGAAATATGGCATTTTCTAAGCTCAATAACCTAAAAATCAAACTACGCACAAAATTATTACCTTATGTGGTTGCATTTGGTGCGAAAATATTTTGGAAGAATCATGTAAATATTAAATTGTTTATCTATGTAATACCCCCATTGATTTTGCTACTAAACAGATACTATTATAAAATATTAAAACTGATATTTCAATTGCCATTCTAGTTAGCACAGTGCTCGTAGAGTAATCTGTACTTCACAGAAGCTGGGACTCACTTAAACTGATACTGGTGAAAGAAAAGCAAATTTTTTATTTTATATATATATATATATATATATATATATATATATATATATATATATATATATATATATATATATATATATATATATATATATATATATATATATATATATATAT
>PNEQ01133606.1:0-45231 GCA_003012365.1 Medauroidea extradentata | reverse complement strand
AAGATTTCCTCTTTTTGACAGTTCTGTTGGCATTTCTTTTTACAGCTCTTTCCATGGCAGAAGCAGTTTTTTCCTCTGCCACAAATTATTTTTGCATGAATACTCAGCTGGCTCTCACTCTGTGTAGTTTCTCAAAATCAAAAGTATTTTACTGTTAAAAATTGGTACACATAGTAGCCTACAAAACTGTCAAAAACTGGAATTCTTACATGAGACAGACTATAAATAATATGTATGACATATACAGTCAACCTGCCTTATCCATGGTATTTCATTCCAGGAAATCTGCGGATAACGAAAACTGTGTATATTCAAGACACCTTAATAACGTACATAAACCACCGTATGCATTTTATAAGAAAAAATTAACCCCTAACCCAACATACTACTTTATTTGTGTGAGGTACAGAACTTTAATACATTAATAGTGTCCCACAACATTTAAATATCGTTGAAATTCCACATCACGTGTACAATACTGTGCATGTTAGATGGAGTGGCAGCCACACTGTGAGGATGCAAAGACTTGGCAACAGCGCGCGACGAGCAGGTGGTCGGCCACTGCTTACATTGTAACACGGCACGGCCTGATGCGCCACGCTATCTCTCCATCTTTCACTGCCAAGGACGTGCGCTGTGTGAGAAGGGAGTGTCGCCACAAGTATTGATAGAATTATATTTGATTACACTATGTCTCGCGTTTAATACTTACTTTATCTTTGTCAACCAAACACATAAGAAAACAGTGGAACAAGCACAACTATGACTACATAGGCATAAATATTTTGCAATTGTCTGTAAGTATTTCTTGATTGTATGACATGTATATAAATTACAGAAAAGGATTATAAACATAAAATATTTTGACTGTAGTTAAGGAGAGTCTTCGCCAGTTTCGAATTTCCACCTTTGGCGTGTGGGGAACTGCGTAGCAATAAGAGACAGTGTCCCATGCTTGACAAGATGCACGCCAATTTGGCATGTAAGGTTTTTGTTGTGGACCTTTTTCTACGGGACTTTAAATTGTGACCACAACACTTTATTTTTTAATAGTATGAAGTAAAGAACAACACATGTCTCTCGCTTTGTACTTTACGAATTTAGGTAATATTTTCTGAGTTACAGCAGTCTAAAAATAAATGTTTTTAGCCATTTTGAGAGGTCCGAAAATCATGTTTCTAACAAGCGTACAGAATTTTTGAAAACGTACCATAGTTTCTAGTGTGTGTTCTTTTCGTAGATAAACATAATAGAAATAAGTTAAGCCGTTTCCCGTTGTAAAGAATATGCGTGGCATGCTGCAACGCCGTCCATGTGCCAGTCAAGGACTCCTCTTAAGGATGTTAGCAGTTTCGAAAAAAAGCATCACTGATTACACTAAAATAGTCTAGGCACAATTTTTTTTTCACATGTAAATGACAAATTTTACACCCCTATAAACATGGAAAAGGACAAAGGTTTAGCAGTGTTCCTTTTAATACAGCACCACTGATTACAATAAAATATACTTGGTATGATATTTCTTTTTTCATTTTTGGTGCAGTACTAACACTTGATATTATTTGTTGTACTTTATTTCATGACGTCCAAATTATACACTCATTTTTTTCTCCGTAACTACGGCCAACTTTTGCAACAGACATGTCGTCTTTTATCAAATATAGAGTTTTCATTTTGTGAGTCAAACTAAGAACTTTGCGCGATCTCTCTTCAGTTTAGAAGGATTGCTACAGTCGTTCTTTTAATTGTTTAGTTTTTCTATGCTGTGTACTTGCTACTCCTAAAACTGTTACTGCCTCGCCCTTTTCCACATCAAATTAAACTGCATATTTTGTAATATATTAGTTGATAGGGAACTTTCACTAATATATAGATATAGTTTTACATCGCTATCATCACTACCATCAGTAGCCAATGAAAATACAGTATAAAGTAAGTCCTTGGTTTACATGTACCACTTTATGACATTAATGTCGCTAACGTTGATGACTATGTTTTAATTTAAGTAGTTGCAGCTATGCATAAGCAATTGTGTTCCCCGTAGATCCAATGATAATTGTTGTAAGACTGATTCGGATAGAGATTTGTGCGTGCCACACACAGAACCACAGAGAAAAATCCTCACATTAGTGCCTGACAAGAAATATTGTTGGACATGTCCGCTTTCTTGTTCCGAAGCTACAGTAATTGCCTCGAGCGGAGTGAGTCGTGGTAAGAGAAATAAATGTAAAGTGACCACAAACAACACGAATCGTTGTTTAATCCATCATGTAGACAATCGAGTTAAATTAGGAGTTCAGTCGAAAGAAACATTAGGAGAGATAGTGAATTCAAATCAGAGTAGAAATACAGAATCCTGTGCAGGTTGTAAAAATAAAATGTCTGATAGTGAAGGTTGTGAAAATATAATGTCTGATAGCGAAGGTTACAAAAGTAAAATGTCAGAGAGTGATAAAAAATTGTGAAAATAATGCAGAAAATAACGACATAGTAAATTGTGAGGATGATATAAATAGTGGAAATGAGAATTATAGTAAGTATGCAGACCGCTATAGTGAGCATTATTAAAGTTATGAAAATTGTGAAAATATTGAGAATCGCAATAACGATGATAGTAATAAGGAAAGTAAGAAGTTTAGGCGAGAAAGTTGTAACATTGCTAATAGCAGTCTCAAAGTAGGAGACAAAAGGACCACTAACTTCCCCAAACGTTTGAATAACGTAGAATCTGAAAAATGTTTTAAACGAGAATACTATTATAGTACATGTCACAGAGAAGGCGCCTTAAATAAGAAATTTAAGAGAAAGACACCATTATTGGATAGTGACACTAAAGAGATGAAGCAGATAATTAGAAAAAAAACTGAGAAATTTAAGCAAGGTAGATTTTAATAAAATATTTAAAGTGCTGAAATAATTTGCAGAAGTGTTCCAATTGGAGAACAGTTCTAATGTGGGTTGTGTGAACTTACTGAAGCATAGAATAGACACAGGTGATGCCAAACAGATTAAGCAGAATCCATACAGACTTCCACATGCGTTGAAGCCAGTAGTAGAGGCTCAAGTACAAGATATGTTAGGTAAGGGTTTTATTTCAGAGAGTAAGTCTCCATGGCAGTTTCCAGTTGTCATAGTTAAACAGAGAAAAAGAGATAACATGATTAAGCATCAATTATGTGTGGACTTTCGCAACCTGAACCAGGTGACGAGATTAGATCCGTATCCTTTTCCTAATATAACAGAAACATTAGATTCACTACATGGTTCAAAATTTTTTTGACACTGGATCTGGCAAGTGGTTATTTTCAGATTGAATTGGAGGACAGTAATTAAGAGAAGACAAGTTTTGCCACTTTTACGGGAAAGTACAAGTTTAACAGACTTCCCTTTAGGCTATGTAATGCCCCAGCCACATTTGAAAGGCTTATGGAAAATTATGTGTCAGTTGGATTGCATACAAGTGTTAGTGTATTTGGACGATATTATTATATTCAGTGAAACAATGAGAGAACATGCCATATGTAATATATTGATAAGACTTGAAGACGCTAACCTTAAAATTCAGCCACATAAGTGTTCGTTTGCAAAAGATCGAGTAGAATACTTAGGTCATGTTGTAAGTTCATATGGAGTATAACCAGACCCTAAGAACTTGAGAGCTATTAAAGAGCTTCCCAGACCAAGAAACATTACTGAAGTACATTCTGTTGTAGGATTGTTTTCATATTATCGAAAATTTGTACCTAATTTCGCAGAGATAGCGCGACCATTAACAAAGTTAACAAAGAAAGATGAACCATTCCACTGGGGAGATGAACAAGAAATCACATTTTTGTGCTTTAAGAGATGAATTGATGTCATATAAAATTATAGCTTATCCAGATTTTTCAGTACCTTTCATTGTCAGTACTGATGCCAGTGGTTACGCGATAGGAGCTGTATTATCGCAGTTGCAAAACGGGCAAGAGAGACCAATCGCTTATGCGAGTAGACAATTAAATACAGCCTAAAGAAATTACAGTACAACAGTACGTGAGCTCTGTGCATTGATGTACTCAGTTAATTACTTTAGAGCTTATTTGTATGGTAGAAAGTTCACGGTGGTTACAGACCACTCTGCGTTAAGATGGTTGTTACACTTAAAAGACCCAAGCTCGAGATTGACAAGGTGGGCTCTTAAATTGTCAGAATTTGTTTATGAAGTGAACCATAAACCAGGGAAAAATCATTCAAATGCAGATTGCCTATCACGAATGGTGAATGCAGTCAATAACACTATTTCTACGCAGGTTGTAACAGAAGCTCAAAATAATGATAAAGTACGTCAGGGGATAATAAAGGAGAGAGATCAAAAATAATTTTTCGTAGATACAAAGAGTGTTTTATGTAAGCGAAGGGATGATAAGTTTATTATTGTTCTTCCTAAATCATTAGTTAGCGATGTGATTAACCATCACCATGCTACACTATTTTCGGCACATCAGGGAATTAAGCGAACACAGCGTCTATTACAGAATTTATATTGGTGGCCAACCTTATGTAAGGATGTAGAAGAATTTATAAGCAAATGTAGAGATTGTATTATGCGTAAAAGTAATAAGTCTATATGGGCACCACTAGGTACAGTGCCAGAAGAAAAAGAGCCTTTCCCGCTTGTGTCGATGGATGTATTAGGACCCTTACCCAAAATTGGTGAATCAGGAAATAAATATGTTTTGACGTTCATGGATTATTTTACACGGTATTGTGAAGGGATACCAATTCCTGATCAGACTGCAGAGACAGTCGCGAAACATTTCGTACAGCAGATCGTTTTGAAACATGGATGTCCTAAAAGCTTGTTGACGGATCAGGGACGTAATTTTGTATCAAAGATTAATGTTGGAGACTTGTAAGTTGTTGAGAATTAGAAAATTACAAACCACACCTTTTCGACCACAGTGTAATGGTTTGGTGAATGGTTACACCGAACGTTGGCGGACATGATTTCCCACTTTGTAAATGAGTATGGTATTTACCTTCCATTATACACACATATATGACAGTACCCCATAGTTCTTCGGGATTTAGTCCACATTATTTGTTATATGGTAAAGAAATTAGACTGCCTCCTCTTAATGACTTAAGTAGTCAGCCAGACGTTTCACAGGGGGGGTGTCACTGTAAGAGACCATGTCATGATATTGAATAAGAAATTAAGAGAAGCATATCAAGTTTCGAGAGAAATAAATAAAGTATCTGCAGAAAAACAGAGGAAAAACTATGATAAAAATCTCAGTTCCCTTCAATAAAAGAAAATGATTACGTGTACTTGCATACTCCTAGTGTAAAGAAGGGTGTAATATCGTAGTTTCATAAATATTGGTCCGGACCATACATTGTGTTGAGGAAATTAAGTAACGTTACTTATGAATTAATGTTAGATAAGAGGAAAGTTGTTGTACACTGTGACATATTAGCTAGCGAAAGATGTTGAAAAAAGTTTGAGGTTAAAAAGACACGTGTCAAGAGTAATGACGATATGAAGAAGCCTAAGAGTAAGGTGTGTAATAGGGATAAAAGTAATAAAAAGTGTAGTGAAACAGATGACTCAAGTGAGTCAAGTGGGGAAAACATTAGAGAAAATGAAAGTTATATCAGTCCTATACCATGCCCAATGACAGTAGATGTTGATGAAACTATAGATCATAGATATATAGGTGGGGTTGAAAAGATACCTATAGAAAAAGATAGTGATGAGAGTCTAGACACAGATAATGATGATAATACAGGTGATACAAGTATTTGGGAGCCCTCTAGGTATCACAGAAATAAGGAAAGCGAAACCTTAGGAGAAAATAGAAGTAAATACAGATTGCGCTCAAGAGTAGGGAACTCATCTCAAGGAGAAGAAGCGGTAGATATTGATGAAATTAATTAGTTGAATTTTGTTGTAGAGATATTATTGTAAAAATTTTGCACATGAGAGGTAGTTGAACATATGAACTGTAGATAATGATGAAAATAAATAGTTGAGATATGTTGTAGGGTTTTGACGGATCAAGAAATTCCGATAAGACATTGGTTTGATGAGATTTATGTGGTTGAAGGGTTAGCAGTAGAATTAAATGAGGAGGTAAATCAGTTGTTGATATTACCGAGATCTTCCACACGAGAGAGAGGGGGTTATAAATGTAGGAGGAGTTATTTTAAAGATTTTGTTCAGGACTATGACTAATGAAGATTATAATCATATGCATAAGATTACTAAGGGACTAGCAGAAAGACAGGAAAACCGTATACATGTCGTAGAGCATCAGCTCACTCTTACGAAAGGATTAGATACAAAGATGAGAAGCTGTGCAACAGCTATAATGTTACTAACAGAACACATAGACTAAAAGTTACGAACGTTCGCTAGAAGTTTTGAAAGTAAAGTGATACACTTTGGTGAGATTTAGTGTCATAATAAAATAGTTATAGAAGTTTCATTTGTGTTACAATTGTATAAACAAGAGGTTACTAAAATAAAGACGTCATTGGATATCATAGCTACAGGTAGATTGTCATCAACTCTGCTTTCGCCTGTTAAGTTGTCGAAGTTTCTTAAAGAAATAGCTCTTAAATTACCAGCCGATAAAGCGTTGATAGTAGGCTCAGAAGTTGATAGTATTCACAATTATTATGAAGTGTGTAATGTACATGCACTAGCCACAGGGACAAGTATTCAATTAATAATTGAGTTTCCGTTGAAATCAATGAATAGATATTTTAAAATATTCAGAGCTTATCCATTTCCAGTCTATGAGGAAAATTTTAATCCATACACGCAGATTATTCCTAGTCATCCGTTGTAATTTTTTATATATTATTATATTCTGCGTGATATTAAATGAATATTTTTGTGTGAATGTGTTGTAGTGCATGTGAGCTTTTTCTGTAATAACATATTACACTGGTAATATACAGAACACTGATAAAAACTAATCTACATAGAGAACACCTATTTTGAAATAGCAAAGAAAAAAAAGTATTTAATTAAAATGAGAATTAGTGAAATTTGCCAGTAAGCACTGCTCTCAACCAAATACCACAAAACATATTTACAGCACTCACAAAAGCTTATAATGGTATCAGAGTTGCAGAAACTGTAGTTAAAGTTTTACAGTGAACCCTCGATAACTCGGACTAAAAGGGGGAAGAAGCTGTCCGAGTTACGATTTGTCCGTGTTACCGGAAGGTGTCCGGGGAGGTGGGGCAATCAGTCATTAATCACAGAAACGCGAAGAAATTAGTACGCTATCATTTCTACAAGCAAATGAGGTTGCAATAAATACTGTTATGAACGTAACTATCGTATCAAGTTACGGGAGAGCCGCGATGGAGTGGGAAAAGTAACGTAACGTGGAGGACTATAAAATAATGTCAAACAATGTGGGCAGTCAGATCTTTATTTATTTTTTTATGCTGCTACTTCTGGCTGACCTTTTTTTATCTCTGTGCTAGAAGCTGATACCGAGGCACCCTTCTATCACATAAAAGTTTTCGTCTGGCTGGCGACAGCCAATGTGCGTGCACCTGTGAGAGAGATAAGAAATGATCATTGGAGATAAGCTAGGGAGGTTGCGAGCGGAAGTAGTCAAGGTCAACCGGTACAGTCTCATGCAATACAAAAGCTGCACATGACCACACGCATCTCACACAAGATGTTTACATTGAAAAATACCTTACGTCCGTATGTCACAGCGTAGGGGCAGCAGCCAACTGCTAGCCTGATAGTTACTCTACCCTCTTACAAAGTTACAAAGGTAAACAAATAATTTTCCTCGTATACATGAATAAAAACGGTACTGTAATTAACAATCCTTCTGGGTCACTGTACATTATGTGAACACATTTTAACACTACTAATTTTAAAATTTAATTTTATGTATGTAAATTGCATCATAGAACACATAACTTACAGCTGTATTCTTACACAAATTGTCATATTATAAAGCAATAAAATTTTAACCATGTTCTACAGATTTACCGTATTTACTTGCGTAATCGCCGCATATTTTTGACCAAATTTTAGGCCCAAAAAATCGAGTGCGACCATTAAAAAGGGTTTTTAAAAAAAATTACCTTCTAAATTTTTTGGTGTAGAATATAACAAATGTACATTTTTTTCTATATTTACTCGTTCATAACGTGACCATTTCTTCTAAAATAAAAAAACGGCTTTGTCGGTGTATAGTAAACATGGAAAAATTAAGACTACAAAATCTTGTTAATCCATTCATGTGCATCACTCAATGAAAATCATTTAAAATTATCCCACATATGGCGTTTACATTTTACGGTCTATTACATGTACACTATTATTTCCCATGAAGTAGTTTATAAACAAATCCGATTCACGCTTAAAACGTTACAACTCTCAAGACGCCGTTACGTTATCAACGGAGCATCATCAACCAGCGAGCGTGACTCATCGTGTCCGGCTTGGGCATGGATGTTGTGTTGTTCTTTCACCATCCACATCGGCACTTAAAACATCGTTGTTAAAGGGGCGTAAAATCCTCTCAAGAATTTTTCTGCATCGCAATGCGAAGCAATGATTTTTAATTTTTCTTTAATGTCCGGAACAATTTGTTTTGCAGCCCTGAATTCATTGCACGTACCAGAACAAACTAATTTTCCATTTATGTGTCATTATAACCCGTAGTTACCGTCATTTCACAAGCACCATACTGAAATGTTTGTTTACGACACATGTGCGTGCCTGGCTCGCAGGACGAAGAAGGAGGAAAGATAAAGAAGTGAGAGGTCGGCCTGCTGCGTTGCATCTTTACTCGCGTGTCGCGCGCCTCACTAGCAACATTTTACCACATGGAACTTGCCAGATATTTACTGTGGGATTATTAAAGGCTATGTAGCGATGGACGACTACGTTATAAAGTTTAATACTGTTCGAAAATATAATGTGATGAATTTAAGTCCAGCAGAAACGAGTTTTTATGTCTTATAACCAAGAAATAATTAGTTAAAAATTATTAAAAATTTTTTTTAAATTCTGTCCGAATTATCCGAAGTCCGGGACATCGAGGTCCGAGTTATCGAGGGTTCACTGTACTGAGGAAAAATCTGTAATTTAATCTTGCACGGCTATTAGATTTAAATTTACTGAGTCGGTAAAATTTAAGTATCTATGAAATTATCTCAGACCTCTGGTTAGGCCTAGGTTCTCCTTAATTAATTACCAAAAATGTAAAAAAATTACTATATCACTTTGAACGTTATTAAACCTTGTTGGAGTCTAAATCAATTATATTTGAGACGTTTACACTGAAGACAGTTCATAGAAGTTAGAGTAAGGCTCGTAAGCGTCTGTCTCACGCGTCATCCCTCGTAGTCTTGAAGTTCACTAAGAAGCTAAGTTATAATTTACATTATATTGCCTCTTCTGATACTGGCAAACTTTTAGCGCAACTTCTTGTACCTAGGATCTGCTCCAATAGACCTCTAAACTTATGATGATGGCAGGATCAGCATCTTAGCAGAGAAGCCTGTCACAGGACGACATGCCCTTAGAGTTTTCCAAGAAGAAGTGACGCTTACTTAAAACTCGATTGAGGCACTCACCAAAGAGTAAATATCAAAATTTCTCTTACTAAGAGAAACGAAAAATTTAGTGCAGTTACTGATCACAGTAACCAAGGTTTTCTTTAACTTCCGTGCGCCCTAGCACACTGATAAATACATTAACACAAAACCAATATTACATGAAATATTTAAAATTGAACTTATTAAAATTTTACAATCCTTTTACTGAAAATTATGACTTTGAAAATAACTTAGCTTCAATTACAAAGGAAATTAATAAAGTACATCAAATAAATGATTTATATAAATTATGAATATTTAATTTAGAAAAACAATTCGTTAAAATTTTGGTGGAATATTGTAGCCATACTACACCACCTATCACAATCTCTGAGAATAGACAGTTTTATGCGTTGATGCCTGAAGCAGACTTGAATGAGTGCAAGGGAGGAAATAACATAGTTTGTCCCGCGAATGTTCCGACTTTTTCTGTGAAAAAACCTCATTGTCAGTTGATTTGATATTGGCTCTGCCAACTTATTATCCTTCTTCATGTAAGAGAGAAGTTTTAGGAAAAGTCTTTTGGCCGGTGTTTATCAGATCGGTAGACTGATGCTTTCCTTCATCAGTTAGCAGTGACTGTACTTGAGGATATTGTATTCTCTTGAAATCATATTTAACAACTGATATCTTATTACTGTGTGGTAACAACTGTAACTTATCACTTAGGAGAACACAACTGCTTACCTGGGACATGACCCCCTGCACCGAGATCCACTCCTTAGCCACTTTAGAACCACCTTCCTTATCTGGACAAATCTTTGTTATTTTAATTCTATTTGGCACGAAATGGATCCAACTAGCGCCGTCTACCAATCTGATAAATACCAACATAAAAAATTTTCCTTAAACTTCTCTCTTACATGACGAAGGATCATAAGTTGGCAGAGCCAATATCAAATTAACTAGGCAAGGAGGTTCTTTTACAGAAAAAGTCGGGACAATCGCAGGCAAACTACGTTATTTTCTCCCTTGCATTCATTCAAATCTGCTTCAGAATTCAATGCATTAAACTGTCTATTCTCCGAATGTGCGATGTACGGATGCCTAGGAATAACCTGCACATATTGATTCAAATTTTCTTCATAGACTGGAAATGGATACACTCTGAATATTTTAAAATATCTATTCATCGATTTCAATGGAAACTCAATTATAAATTGAATTCTTGTCTCAGTGGCAAGTGCATGTACGTTACAAACATTGTAATAATTAAAGTACTATCAATCTCTGTGCTTTATCGGCTGATAATTTAAGAGCTATTTCTTTAAGAATCTTCGACAACTTAACAGGCATAAGCAGAATACGTAGGTGGCAATCTACCTGTAGCTATGATATCCAATTACGTCTTCATTTTAGTAACCTCTTGTTTATACAATTGTAACACAAATTCAACTTCTATAACTCATTTATTCAGACGTAAAATCTCGCCAAAATGCTTCAATCTACTTTCGAAACTTCTAGCGAATGTTAACTTTTCATCGATTTCTTCTGTTGGTAACAATATAGCTGTGGCACAGCTTCCTATCTATGTATCTAATCCTTTCATAAGAGTGAGCTGATGCTCTACAACATGTATAAGGTTTTCCTGTCTTTCTGCTAGTCCCTTAGTAATCTTATCAATATGCTTACAATCTTCATTATTCATAGTATTAATGCTCTCTTCTCTTGTGTGGAAGATATTGGTAATATCAACAACTGATTTATCTCCTCATTTAATTCTACTGCTAACTCTTCAATCACATAAATCTCATCAAACCAATGTCTTATCAGAATATCATGATCCGTCAAATTTCTTATGTATCCTATGGGAACATCTCTCCCTAGAGGGCTCCCGAATACTCGTATCACCTATATTATCATCATTGTCTGAGTCTAGACACTCATCACTATCTCTATCTATAGGTATCTCTTCAATGACACACATATCTCTATGACCTATAGTTTCATTAACATCTACTGTCATTGTGCGTGATAAGGACCGATATAACTTTCATTTTCTCTAATGTTTTCCCCACTCGACTCACTTGTGTCATCTGTTTCGCTATACTCGTAATTACTTTTATCTCTATTACACACCTTACTCTTAGGCTTCTTAATATCATCATTACTCTGACATGCGCTGAGACACACCCAACTATCAGCGACCGTTGGCGCATCGCAGCAGTGCCACAGCAATGGTATTAACAAGCCAGATATAGGAACACGCCCAACTCAGCAAGCCGACCAATGACGACAACTAGAGGGCTACATTAATATCCTATAACTGTACCCTTTTGCACAGCAAGCGTCTCATCTGATACGTTTATAATCTTTGTTATAGCCCTCACATAATATTTAGATGCTTTCAGAGGAGGTTCCTCGTCTCACTGAGTCTACATCTAGTCCCCAACTCACGTTTTTGAGTCGATTCTCTGTTTCATTTATCATCCTCATATGTATTGTGATTCTAACCGGTAAGTATATTACATAACACCGTGGCTACGCAAACGCCTGGAACATTCGTCAATGCCGGTTCAATTAGCAGCGTTTTCAAGCAAGCGTCCTCACTTGTCGAGTCCACGGTGACTTTAACTAACCTCTCCGACCTCAGTGTGGCAGAATCGTTTTACTTTTCAATCGTGACTCCAAGTATTGTTCTGTATTTATCATTCGAGAGGCAAGCTACGAAGTGGCCAGTTTCTGAACTCGCTTCTCCTCGTAACTCTTAAGTTGATTAACACACAAACTACATGAGCTGTTACTATTAGTGACTTTTAAAAATATAAGCTTATTCTTAAAGTCGATTCTGGCATCGTAACGTCGGAGGAAATCCGTTCCAAACACGCCATCTAAAGGCAATTTTAACTTACAAATTTGGAACTCGTGTGGGTAACACTGTTCATTCAGCCACACAACTATACTCTGGGTACCTATGATCCGGAGACTGTTTCCAGTAACGCGTTTTTGCTCCCAACTCAGATGTGTCTACGATATTCTTGCTGATGTTAGGTTGAGCCAGCGAAATATCAGAACCAGTATCTATTAGGAACAAGTGAGACTGGCCTTAGACAACGACGGAAATTACAGTATCGTTCCCCCTAACGACTGTTATTAATGCCGTGTGGTACCCGGAGTCGACACCCGGCGCTTCCCGTTTGGGTAGCTACTGTCACTACAATTTCTTAGTGTGGTGGAAATAGTAAGGTCCAGACCCTATAGGGCACTGGTATACTTTGGTTCCCTGACTAGGTCCAGGATCCTTAGGACGCTGGTATACTTCAGATCCTTGACTCCTACACTCCCTAATTATATGTCCTAATTTTCCACATTTAAAGCACCTAATGTTACTGCTTCTTCATCCGTTGTCGGAACTATGCTCTTGGGAGGACAATGTACTCCCTATCTACTCATATTGAAACTACTGTCATTCGAACCACAATAGCATAAGAAATTAGGTCTTCCATAGCTTCTGCTCAAGGAATTCCTAGCGTCATTTTCCCCATGCCACACTTGTCTGTCTGGAACCTACATAATATACTCTCTCCTATTTGAATCATCTGACCTATTGTTTCTCTCGTGATGGGCTTCTGTGGTTTCTAGAGCTATCGCCATATACTTTGCTTCACCCATTGTTTAGGGGAGTTTATATCTTAACTCTAAACCTACAGAACCTTGCAACCCGTCAGTGAATGCCGCTAACAAACGTCTTTCAGCCTCTTGATTCAATATTTCCTGTTTCTCGAGCTCCTCTACCCTTTGCACTGTCTTTTCGCATAATTTTCTACCACGATCTGCGAACACCTGGTCATTTTCACCACTTCTCTGTTTAACATTATTCAACATCAAATAATGGAATTGTAGTGGTTAGCATTCCTGAAATCTTTCAGTTAACTCCTCTTTCAATATTATAAATGTTACGTCTCCCTTTAGACGTGGACAAGTGGCGATAAACCTGTGTGCAAGACCCTTTAGTTTCATTTTAACTAACTTTACTTTATCTTCATCTGTCCACCTACCTAACGCAGCAGCGCTTTCTATACAATCTATAAATTCATGGACAGGTACACATCCCTTTTTGCCTGACCATTTCTCAATCAACAAGACCACTGATATTTCTTTCACACATGTGGGGATCTGTGCTGTTCCTTCCTTAGCCATGCTTCACTAACTGGCAGCTAACAATTTATATTCAATACTCGTACACTTAGTCTTTCAGTTCTGAAAGTGGAACCCAAGTCCTACTATTGTGTGTAAACTTTTTCGGAATATCATACGGCGATTTACTGCTTTCTGGAATAGCAGGTAACTTTTCTTTCGCTAATTGATCTGCTTCTTTTTGTTCCTTACTCTGAGTAGAACTACCACTTATTTTATTTTCAAACTTTTTACAGCCAGTAGGCTGTGGTTGACTGGTTTAAACCTGATCTATTCTCTTTATTTCAAACTCCTGATACATGCGACTAATCGTACTTGAACTTCTAAAACAACACGACCTGCAGAGCTATCATACTCATACACACGGTATGCAGGTGTCAAACAATATCTCTTAGGTTTTCCCTTAAACGTGATTTCTATTCCTGAACCAGTTGTTAAAGCATTAAGCTTCTCACGAAAAGGTTCTACTTAGGCTAAGTTAAAGGAAGTATGTTTCTTAAAAAATCTCCGTATCAAATTATGTGAGTACTCCTCTAGCATTTCAAAGCTTCCTCAATTGAGGTTAAAACAATAATGGACACTACTGTGAAATCAATTACTTTACCTAGGTACCTTCCTATTAAACAATAAACTATGTAGCATAGCAGTCTAATGTTGCTGCAACACACAACATAAAAGAGGCGCAGAATCTAAATAATTATGTCAAAACTCAATCCTAACCCAAGTTCGCAGAGTGATGTCATCCAAATCTGCATCACATTCAATGGTGCCAATTTTTCTATTATCAGCAGAGCCATGCACATATTCAACATTAAAATGGTATGAGCGTCTACAGTATTAACGCTCATTATAATCGGTCGTGTCTCCTCTCTTACGAAATATTTTATTTGACTCGTCAATCGTTATCCTGACGATCCTAAATGCTTCAGGACACATTACTTAATCCCATTCAGCAACACTGCTAAGTTCAATTAATACCTCGCGGATTGTATTCATTCTACTACGTTTAACGTGTTTCATTAATTCACTGTTTCTCAAAACCACAAAATTTATTTTATACATGATCACAATATTTTTAACTGAAACCTCAAACAACCTACAACCTGAAATCCTAAATCCTCAAAAAATCCTAATTGTCCTAAAATCCTAAAACCCTTCGGAGTGGGTACACATGTAGCCATATGGAACATAATTCCATAAGCCACCACTATTTGTTATGTCGGGGCTATCCCAGACATAAATGAGTCCAAACTCTGACTAAAATTTCTCTAAAGAAAATAAAATGAAGCCGAGCGGATAACTTTTAAATAATTTCTATTTAAGAAATATACAATTACATTCACTTACTTGAATGCAAACCTTATTTGGCCCATATGGCAAAGCTAACTAGCAAAAGCAAAAACATTCTCATGTTCTACTCTGGTGGCTATACTGAGGGTGTGGCATCTGGTGCAGGCTTCAGGTCGTCCCAGCAGCAGTTCCTCCTTCTTCTAGTTTTAGAGCAGAAGACCAAAGATCTTTCCAAAAGGCATACAATACAATATAAACCAAGGACGTGAGTGAAAGGGGAACTTCCCTCCAGAAGTGGTACCTCCCAAGGGGAGTGGCTAACTTGTGAGAAGTTACTGCAGACACCTCATGATTGGCTATGGATCAAACCCACGCACTATGCGGCTATGTCACAATAACACTATTGTTGAATGAGTGAAGTCCACGCTCTAAAAAAATTCTCCTCCACTGTGGCCAAACCGCAGGAGAAGTGTCATCAACTTGTGGTAAATGTCAGACCACTAACCGATGTAAATTCCGGGTAGCTGAGGTCTGTGTTTGCGCCACACACTGGGCATGTCGTGCGCCATGGACTCTTGGCAGGCAAGGCTTGTCGCCTCGAATGGAATAATATTCACATACTAACACACAAGAAATTAGGTCAGAATACCCTGGATTCAATGACAGGCAAGGCCTGGGCATTACAAAAGAAACAATCATTGGTTTATATGAGAAGAAATTGTTTGCTTTTATGAAATGGAAAGACACCAGAGATGTTTTAGTTTTATCCACAGCTCATCAAGCAACATGCACTGAGAAAGTAGTTCGAACAAAGCGAGGACCACACACCAAAACAAAACCTGACGCCATACTTGACTACAATATTTACAAAACGGAAGTAGACAGAAATAATAGCATACTACGTATTCAAATGCAAACAACTAAAGCGGTGGAAAAAATTGGTTTTCTATATTTTTGAAATATCTATTGTAAATGCTTTCATTTTATATAAGATGACCTGAAGTGCTGACGACAAAAAACGCTGCCATCTTTCAACATTCATGCAAGATTTGAGAGAAGAATTGGTCGAAAAAGGTGGAGTAGAAAACTAAAACTGCTCGACCAGTCCTTTGAATACCACCAGGCTTACAGGGTGACACTTTCCTGACAAAATTCCACAGACAGAAAAAAAATCTCTGCCAACACAAATCTGCAAAGCATGTTCAGAGAGAGGCAAAGTAGAAACAAGAAAAGCAACAAGACAAGAAACATGCTGGTGGTGTTCTGAATGTTAGGCGGCGTTGTGTATTCCGAATTACTTTAGGCTTTACCACACCAAGAACAATTGTGTCAAATGAATAAATTGACTTTTTGAATGTGTTGCTATCAGGTGGTTTGGGAAGGGATGTTGAATCATGTTATATGATTTACTAGGATTTCACAATGTATGAGTGTTTTATGTGCACGCACACACACACACACACACGCACGCACGCACGCACACACACACAGATATATATATAAGGCAGTAACAATGATTCATCCATACTCGAAATAGGTGGTAAAGTTATTTTGGTTTGTAATTTTAAAGAGTATTCAGTTTTGGGAAGTCATTTAGGATCATGGAAATCTAGAGTGTTCTCTGACAGTCTCTCATGAGGTGCATTTTGTCATGGATATAAGTACTTTCCATTGTAAAAATTTTATTGCACATTTTCATGTAACAATTTTATTAGGTAAGATTTTATCTTACCTATTCAGAGGTTGGTACAGTTTGCATACTAAATCATGCAATTATATTTAGGAATGGATGTAATTTCGGTTACAGAAATAATGATTTTTGACTGTAAATCTATAAGGTACATTAATATTGAATATATCAGTGTGCAATTTTTATACGTTCAAAAAGATTTTGATAGTCTTTGTGCTTTTATCCTGGTGTAATTATATCTACTGACCCACCATTGAAGCCAGAGTATTTTACGTCATGTGAATACGAGTTTATTATAGTGTACTATTTTCAGATGTAAAAAATGTACATGTGGTGTGTCACTTTTGTTAGAAAGTGTGGGAACCTTCCTGTCAGCAACTAAATTATTTAATATATTGAGGAAATAATAGTTCAGAATTATTTTGGCAACTAAATAGATGTTTACATTACACAGATCAACATGTAAAGAAATTAGATTTGGTGTGCCATTTACTAAATTCAACCAGCGTTCCTTACTCTCTCGGCGATAACTGATGTGATTTCATTTATTGAATAAATGCTTCATTCAGAATATTTGTGGGCTATGTAAACAGGTTTTTTTTACAGTGTAAAAATATGTATGTAAATAGTTTTGTTGACTGTAAATTGTTGTCTACTCTCACAGTGTTTGTTATCCTTTAGATACCTAATAATTTATGTGATTTCAAATTATAATTTATTATTGCCTGGGGTATTTTTGGCTTACGTAAAAACATATTTTACAGTGTAAACTGTTTCATGTAAATAATTTTTGTGTGTTTTACTATTTCCAGTGTTTTTTGCCCTCATGAAAATATTTATGAGATTTCATTTATTGAGTAAATATTGGTTCCACAACGACTCTTTGACTGCGTAAACAGTGTATGTAATTTACGTGTAATTTTTATAGTGTAAATATTTACGTGTAAATTTGTTTTCATCGAATGATAATTTTTTTCTGTAATCAAGTAGTGTGTGTTGTCTACTAGATAAAAATTGATGTGATTCCAAATTATGATTTTATAATTGCTTGGGGTATTTTTGGCTTAGGTACCAACATATTTTACAGTGTAAACTGTTCAAGCGAATAATTTTTTACGTTTTTACTATCTTCAGTGTTGTTACCCTCCAGGAAAAATACTGATGTGATTTCTTTTATTGAGTAAATATCGGTTCCACAATGATTCTTTGACTGTGAAAACAGTGTTTGTAATTTATATGTAAATTTTTACAGTGTAAATATTTACACGTAAATTAGTTTTATTGATTGTGACGTTTTTATACTCAAGCAGTGTGTTTTATCCTATAGATAATAACCGACATGATTTCAAATTATGTTTTAACAATTGCTTACAGTATTTTTGACTTGTGTAAAAACAATTTTTACAGTATAAACTGTTAATGTGAATAATTTGTTGTCTTTTTTCTATCTTCAGTGTTATCTTCCTGGAAATACTAATGTGATTTCATTTATTGAGTAAAACATTGGTTCCACGATGATTATTTGACTGTGTAAGTATTGTACGTAATTTACTTGATTCTGAATTTTGCTGTACTCAAGCACTGTGTGTTATCTTGACAATAACTGATGTGATTACAAATTTTGGATTTCTAATGCCTTCGAGCATTTTTTTGACTTGTAGATAGGTACAGTGGAACATGGCTAATTCGAACTTCTATATTTCGAATTCATGATTAATTCGAAGTTTTTCGCTGATCCCTTTAAATTTATATAAAAGCAACGCAAATATATCATGAATAATTCGAATTTCATTTGGATAATTCGAAGTGTAATATGCACACAGAAAGTCTAGTAAAACGTGCTACAATACATTTCCATGAAGGTAAAATACTGAACATAAAAGCCAATATTCGTACAAAGTATGTAAAGTATGTATTTCTCTCCAAATTCAGCACTGCCAAAGTAAACTGCACATCATACAGTTTACGGTACGGAACCGGGAATCGCATCGTAAAGCATGAGAGACCTGGCAATGGTGCGCTGTGAGTATCACGGAAGATGTGACAACAGTGGACAGCGAGATACTTCCGCACAGCCGGCCCGGTGTCTGCGAGGGACCTTGAACGACCATTTCCAGGTGTACAGCACACAGTATCATAACCAGCCGTCTGACAACTGACCTTGTTTCCGCCATGTCCGTCTGCTTACATCCGCGTACGTTACGTTAGTTCAGTTTAAGAGATTTAGTTTTAATTTTGCGTATTGTAGACCTGTAAATACAGTACAGTTCGTCGGCAGTTATGTCGTCTAAACCTGCGCGTGCGACTTACAAGTCCTTAACATTGTCTGAGAAAGTTGCTGTGATTAAAGAAGTGGAAAAAGGACTAAAGAAAAAATCTGAAATCGCTAAAGACTTCGGAATTTTACCGAACACTTTGTCAACTTACCTCAAGAACAAAGAAAAATTTTAAACACAACGAATTCATCTGGAAAAGAAAGAAAAAGAACACGGGGACCAGAAAATCCAGAAGTGGACGAATGTGTTTTAAAATGGTTTGAGCAAGCGCGAGATCTTAAAATTCCTGTAAGTGGGCCACTTATCCGAGCTAAAGCTGAACAGTTTACTAGTGACTTGGGAAAAACTGAATTCAAGGCCAGCCATGGTTGGCTGGATGGCTTCAAAAGTAGGAATCAAATTGTTTTCAAGTCTGTGTGTGGTGAGAGTGGGGATGTTGATGTGCAAGCGGCTGCAAAGTGGAAAACTGATGTGTTAGAAATGATAAGTGACAGGGACCCAAAAAACATTTTTAATGTAGACGAAACTGGACTGTTTTTCAGATGTACTCCTGACAAAACTATGACTTTTAAGGGTGAGAGTTGCAGTGGCGGAAAACTCAGTAAGGATCGAGTAACACTTTTGGTAGGAGCAAATATGGATGGTTCCGAAAAATTGCCATTATTGATTATCGGAAAATCGACCAATCTTAGGTGTTTTAAAAATGTGAAATCTAAACCGGTGGAATATGAAGACAATAAAAAGGCATGGATGACATGTGAACTCTTCGAAAAATGGCTTGTAAAGTTGGATAAGAAAATGAGTAAACAAAAGCGGGAAATTTTATTGTTTATTGACAATTGCACGGCACACAAAAGCATACCTACACTTGAGAGCGTGAAAGTTTTGTTTTTTCCACCAAACATGACATCTATTGTTCAACCGATGGACCAGGGTGTAATTAAGAATTTCAAGCATTTTTACAGGTGGCTTGTTGTTGAAAACATTCTCATCGCAAATGACGACAAAAAGGTAAAAATTGACCTCCTCCAGGCATCTCGAATGTGTAACCGTACATGGGAAAATGTGAAAAATGAAACTATTGCAAATTGTTTCAAGAAAGCGGGTTTCATACAGCAAAGAAACGAAAATTACACCTCAGATCAAACTGAAGATAACGACGAGATCATGCAAGCTGTGGAGGGGTTTGGAGACTTGGCGACTTCATCAGTTTCATACGAAGAATATGTTGCAATGGACGATGACGTGGTTGTGTGCGGGGAGCAGACAGATGCTGAGATTGTGGCTGAAGTTGTGAGCAGCAGAGTGCAGAGTAGCGGATCTTCGGATGAAGAAAATGAAACTTCTGAACTGCCAGTGAAACCTCTGCCGACTTCAACAGAGACGATGGAGTACATCGACAAGCTACGGAGGTACTTTGAGGCAAAGCAAAACGTAAGTGATACAGTTTTTAAATCACTCAATACCCTTGAAGATTCTGTAGTAGCTGAAAGACTCAAATGGAAAAAACAGCCAAAAATTTCAACCTTTTTTACAAAAATGTAAATTAGAACGTACTGTTACATACTTATGTTGAATGTTGTGTAGTACATACAGCCTTAATCATACTGTAAATATAGTGATGTACATGTACAATACCTTTAACCATGCAAATACATATATATTGCGTAGTAATTTTTGTTGAGTTTTCATTTCTGGACAGTGTTTTCTTTCATTCGAATTTTTGGATAATTCGAAATTATATAAAGGTCCCCTCAGCTTCGAATTAAACATGTTCTACTGTATTTTTACGGTGTAAATATTTTCATGTCAAATATAGTTTGTGTGTATTTTAACTCAATTCAGACAGTTTTTATAAATGTTTTGGTAATTAACAATGCAATTTCATTTATTTAAAAATAATATTTTTTTTTTTCATGAAAAAAATATTTTTACAGAGTAAACAATTATATTTACTGTGTACATAACTACTTTTATGATGAAAATAAGGTAAAACTTTATTTACTCTGTTTTATTACTGTATCAAAACAATGTCTGATATCATCTAAACAAAAAATATGTAATTATATTGATATAAATAATTTTTCTTATTTATACATAGGCCTGTTGGAGAAAATTAAAATATACCAAAATGAGATTTTTCAAAATTGCAAGACACTTTTTTTTACATGTATGGATTTCCTTTGCATTTTTTAAAAAGCAAAATAAGTCTCAAAGTTTTACGATTTGTCAAAATATTAAAGAATCACTTTAAAATAAAATTTTAAAATTTTGATTGAAATAGCTGAAAATGGCTGGGTTTTCATGCCAAAATATTAATATTATAGTTGGGCTTCAAAGTGTTAACAAGGTTTTACTAATTTTACTGCAACAGCTCACTGTCTTTCATAATAGGAGAGGTTTCAAACATATAAATCTTAATGACACAAGTCTATATTGTTTGTTAAATATTCCAGTTGTTACATACATTAAACCACTGATTATAATTGCAGAAGTAGTTGGACTTATTTCCCATGCTGTCATTTCAAGGTTCGTCACTGATAAAAATTTCACGGTGGCAAATCTGTGAGAACGCTCCGCCTGCCAACAGACCAATGTATTTGGCTGTAGGCAGTGGACATTCCGTCTAACTCTATATGTGTTATATTAATTTATGTCACAATTTTCAGGGATGAACCCCTACATAAACCGAGGACTCACTTTACAGTATCTGGCTGTAGTGATAACAGAAGTTGTGGTTTTTCTTATTGTTATTTTGGTCATAATGACAGAAGTTTTAGTCTGAGTGCAACTTTACTTTTTTAAGTCTTCTCTTTTTGAATAATATCATTTCAAACAGTAAAGTGTCTATTACATGGGTAAATTTTCACAGAGAGATAATTTACAGTGCCTGATGTACTGCCAAGAAACCTCGCACCTAATCACATACATCCTTTATACAATTTAAAAGTGTCATTTGCCGTTAAGATTATTACATTTGTTTGTAACTTTCACAAAGTAAAAACATCTTATAGGGATGAAAGACTTTTCTTTGAGAATGCTTATCTTGCGGACAAACAAATTTGTGTTATAGCAACTGAAAGACAAATTATATTCTAAAGTAAAATATGTGTATAAACACTCTGCTTTGGTTACTCTTATCATCTTTACTATCTGTGTAACAAAAAAACACCAAACTTCTTAGTTAATGCTGTGCATTTAATGTTGTCCGTGTGTTTGGTCATATTTATATGCTTTACAGTACTATAGTTTCCAGCATGTACCAAGAAAAATTTACAGTGATGCAATGCGCAAAATGCAGGATTAAATAGAAAAAATGCCTACAAAATACTCCTCGCACAACACATTTAATTAAATACAACCAGTGAAACAAATTTTTGACTGTGCCATAGTAAAAATATGCATAAACACTGTAAAACAGTATGCGATGTTGACAATGCTATCTTAGATAGCAAATGAAAACATTTTTTTTTACTGGCAAACAATCTCCAATAACCTGTGTAAGAATTATTGCAACCACTGACATTAGCACTGCAAATGTGTGCTTAAAGATAATGGAGCGCTAAAGAAGTGAATTTTCACCTTTTTCGACAGAACTTTTATCCCTCGCTTATTATATAAAATCAAGGCTCGACAATCCGTACATTAATTACTCTTTTGTACATCTTCTTATTTTATTATAAAATCACAGACTTTCTTATTTTTGGAGCACTGATGGCAGATAGGAAAAATGTCTCTTTTACTTATCTGCCATCACTGCTTTAAAAATAAGACAGTCTGTGACTATGTAGTAGTGTAATAAGTTGTACAAAAGTATCGTTTCGGATTGTCAAACTTTGATTTTTTATAAAATGCGAGGGGAAAAAGTTATTTGGAAAATTGTGAAAACTCACTGCTTTGGAGCTCCATTCCCCTTAACACCAAGTTTCATATGAAAATTACAGACGAAGAAAGCATTTAAACACCATACACACAAGCTATGGTAAGAAATAAAATATCTAAAATGTTGTGCAGTATAGTCCTGCGCTATGTCACAAATACCAGAATACCTATTCATGTACAGAATGATGACAAACTACAAGACTAACACTTTAAAAAAAAGTGGGACGTTAGAATGACTAATCAGGAGAGCGGGAGATGTGGAGGAAAGTTAGGAATCTCCTGCCTAAAGTGTTACAGTTGGCAATTAATGTGTTATGGATGCAATGTTTAGTTGTTAACACCACTGTTTCTATCTGAGTCAGATGAATTGCTAGCCAATATCTAATAATATGGTCTCGAGCTAGCTTCAGAAGTTCAGCAGGTTGTACATGGTTGCCACCTAGATATTCACTATAACAAATACCTACACCCATCTGTTCAACATGACAGTTATAACTACCAAAAAACTATTTCCCCTGGATATTTATGGATACAGGTCCAGTCAACTGTTCAGATTTGTAACACCCAAAATGATTTCCATGGACATTGCTGTACTACCCTGTCCTCCGTGCTTTTCTCACCTGCAGGTCAATTACGACATCTCGTTGCTAGCTTGCAACTGTACGCAACTTTGCTATTCATTGTGGTTTAGATACTGAATTCGTGATTTTGGCTGCCCTTTTTTGCTAGTGTCGCTGTCTTTTGTGAGTATGCAAAAACTTTGCGACAAAGTATTCTCAGTGATGGCAGTTGGCAACGCTCTATGGATAAATTTCTCTCTAAAAAATATTTCAAAATTTCTGTTTACAGTGACAGAAATTTCTCTTACCATGGTTAATTATCATCCTTGATGATAGTGCTATCTAGCCTAATAATTAGACAACGGTGTATACATTCTCTGCTAGATGTCGATAAGAATTCTATCATAAAACTTAAGTATTTTAACAGTGCTGTATACAAGGGAAGTAGTCCCATTGAAGACATTGTTAAAAGTGATATATAAGAAAAGTCTGTACAGATAATTCATTTAACATAATGTTGGCCTTTGCGAAAACTGTGAAACGAAGACACATACAAAACAAAATAAATAAAAATCGTCCAAGTAACAAATGAAAAGATAGGCATCCCTAAATAATGCATACATTCATGCAATTTATAAATTTTGCGTTCATATTGTAGAATGTAAGGTTTTTCTGTATAATGATTTACAGTGTTTTAATTTACAACAGGAGTTATGAGGCAATGTCATTAAACTACATTTTAAATACTCACTTTTTACCCAATATTACATTTACATAAAAGTTAGTAAATATTTGCTTGAAAATTATGTGTTAAAGTAACTTATTAATACTATAAATTGTATTATTATAAAATTACACTTATTTTGTCTGTAAATAGTTTCGTAATTGAATTGCGGCTTTAAGAATAACAAATTTTATTATATTGGTTTTAAATATAAAAGTAAAGCCACAGCGACATACAGCTTTAATTTACAAAATATATATGGACAAACAAAATTAATTAAAAAGTTAAAAAAATTTTCTACAGATGTTTGTATTGATCTCAAACCCAAAATAAAGAAAAGAAAAGATGCAACGCCTAACCATTACTCCAATATAATATTTTGTGAAACAATTCTGTAAAATGGTACCCATACAATATTTTTGTGTTGTTTTTACTGTTGCATAAATTTATTATAAAATAAATGTTCTTTTTGACAGTTTTTATGATTCATACTATTTAAACGTAAGTTGTGAAACAAAGTAGCTAACGCGAATGTCATACTAGATAGAAAAATACATTTATTTTACAGAAGTCATACAGTTTTTTAAGTTATTCGTAGAACTAATTTGCGAAGCATAAATATTAATGTAACATATGTATCGGACTGTTTCTACACCAACTAATTTATTTACAGTTGTTTAAATATGTGAGATTATGGAAACTCAACGAATAAGTCCGCCATTTTATCTTAGAAATCTACTTTGCAATTCGTAGCGCGCCCTCGAGGCTGCGTGCTAGTTTGTGACAGACTTTGAGAATTCTTTGCGATATGTGTGTGTTACCTGATAGTTCACAGTTGTGAAGACAGGAAGTTGTAATACCTTCCACCGGAAAGTCTAGGCTAGCACGTTTAACAATCACAAAACTGTTTTACGACGTGGTCATAATAGACCCGCAGGCAATGATTGTACGTCCACAAAACTAATCCCACGCTCATGGAAAAACTTATAGCATTGCAAAATTACGTTTTGGTTTGGTATTTTGTTATGTAAGTTAAATTGAAGCAGGTATTACAAATTTTCTTTTGTAATAATTTAACTAAACAATATTTTCTTTTCGGTGGTCTCCATTTGGGAAAGGGAAGGTAGAAAAAACGTGGTCACGAGATATAGTATAGAATAACCTAAAATTCAGTTAGGGTATAATCAATAATGTTGTGGCAAATTGCCCTTGGGCATGGGTAACATTAGCTTGGTTTTGTGTTCTGGTTCTTTCCAGCTATTTTTTTATGTCGTTACCGGGGTTCTACACCCATATTTTTTCATTAGGCTCTAGGGGGTAGGTGGTATTGTAATCATGTGACGTCAACCCACCATTAGGAGTGCGGCCTGGGATGACATGTGTGATCCCTTCTAGAGAGTTTTGCCTCCACCATTTGCAGAAATAATCCGGACACAAGCAAGTGTGGTTGTATCGAGGGGCTGCGGTGCCAATTCTTCATTAAATAGATTCGGGAGTGGCGAACTTCATGTGTATGGACAGCACGGGCCTCTTTTTCTGTTTAATTCATTTCGGACATCCTTTCCGGACTCGCCAACTAAATTTTTCCATCTATACACGTAGGCTATAAGGTGCAATTTTGCTTCTTAGTTATTTCTATCCTCGTGGACTTGTGCTACGTTTTTATACTGACCTTTTCCAGAACCAGGGTCACGGTAAAGGATAGAAACTATGCAGACGTTAATGCAAAGGCCATTTAAATAAACAAGGAGTTTTGTTTGGAAAAGTCAAGCTTCACTTCTGGCCAAAAAGTCCTGAGTGAATTCCTGGAACAGTGTTAACTTTTTTGAGATAAGCAACAGTGATGCCGAGGATGATCGAAGTGATTGCATTGGATCAGGAGACCTCTGTACATTCTCCAAACCCTAACTACATGTCGGTCCAGCAGCCTGAGTATGAACATTACACATAGCTGGTTTCCTTTTGTTGAGATGCTATTTTCTCTGTGTTCGCCACATTCAGAACTGGGCTGAGTATGAAAGCCTTATTAGTTCTCTACTGCACTGCGATTTTCGGAGCTTAATGATGTTGCAGCAGTAGTGAATGCAAATCTTGGGTACGCAGGCACATCGCATACGGTGGACACTGCTTCTAAATCGCGGAAAATGGTCGGTGATACAAAATATTTTAGCAGCAAACAATTATTACAAATGTATAAATGTTTTGTTTTGTGTGGAATAGTTATTTTATTTGAGTCAAATAAATACAAAAATATTCCTGAGAGCCTAACTCCACGCTTTTACTTATCCCCAAGCATAAATCTGTGTGTTGTATTATCCATTTAGGTTATGGAGGCTACAAGCAATAAAAATCCAAACATTCACTTATCGAATGGCCCTAGTGACTGACCGCCAAACTACATAGTCTGTTGATGCTTTTGTAGTCAACAGATTGTGCAGGGGTGTACAAGATCAATATTTCAGACGTAAAAACAAAAACATAACTCTATTGTAATGTCACCAGGTCTACTCATGTAACAAATGTAACTGAAATTATAAGGCTATATTTTAATTTGTCTCTTGTACTTTATAATGCCAATATAGTCTACAGTACAGCCTTTATAAATAAAATATTTAAATATTTTTATCTGGAACAAAAACATGCGCTGGTAATGTTTCTTATCTCAAACACTACATTTTGTTTTGCAAAAAATCTGTAGACTTGTAAATCATCTCCACAAGCTCAATAGTCATAATAATGTGACAGGAATCATTATGAGGAATAATATAAGCTGTGGCCAACACTACAACCATTTCTTAACCAAACTATCAGTATATATGTAAAAAAAATATTTATTTTATTACCACAGAAGTCTCCAAGAGTAAAAAAATAATAGCGAAGAAACAGTAACCATAATGAGAAATCATATTTTCAACACCCATCAGCTAAATACTAGCACCACTATTGTGTACTTTGCTTCCTTAAGTACTGACATCATACAGATACGTTAACCCCGCGGCTCCGCAGAAACACAACAAAACTCGCTCCGTAAAAGGGTTCGTACTCACTATTTGTGGTATATGTTTCCTTAGCACTCTGTACATGTCGCAAAATCCCGGTCCAGTTAGTACTCAGGGCACAGGAGGGATGACGTGCAACAAACTAGCTGACATACTTCATGATTGAGTTACCTCCCAGTGTCCTGCCTGCTCATGCTTGTACGCGTTGTAAAATACGTACTCCCTTGCCTCCAGTGGTACATATATGAGCCATTTGTAACATGATGGCCACATGTACCATTTGTCATCCATGACTGGAGCGATGCTCATGCAGCCAACAGCCACATTTTCTTTTACTCCACACTCATAGTCAACTTGTAGTAATGCTACCTACTGCAGGTAATGTTATCTACCTGTGGTTCAAGCAGATTTATATTTCCTATCACCTACTCCTTTCAGCCTACTGATCAGTCAGGGTCTACAGAATGTCAGAATTTAATTTCTCTGATTTTTCCAGATTTTCCAGACAAAATTTACGAATTTCCAGTCTTTTTGCAGAATTAAAAAACTTAAAAAGGTTCAATAAATTTAATTTGCATAAGACTGTTTCCAAAACCTATTCTGAAATACAAGATGTCCCAAAAGTCCCGCATCATAGGCATGTATGTGCAGGTGTTTTCTTCATATTGCAGGTGAACCATGCTAACTACGGAGGAGCGTGCCGAGATTATCCTGCACTGTGGACGCAAGTGATACTCCCAGAGAGATGTGGCAACACATTTCAATGAGAAGTACCCTGAACGACAGCCAGTGTCGCAAAGCACCGTTAGCCGCCTGCTTGAGAAATTCTGGAAAACAGGAAGCGTGGCTGATGAAACAGGAAGCGTGGCTGATGCAACAAGATCTGGACGACCAAGCACTTCAAGAGAGGCGCAGGAAACGGTTTTGGCCAGGGTTGTAGCAAGTCCCAAGAAATTCATTTGCCGGACCAGCTTGGAATTGGGTGTTCCTCGGTCAACGGTTCAGCGAATCCTGAAAAAGCACGAATTCCACCCTTACAAGTTGCAAGTGTTGCACCACATGTCTGAAGATGATCCGGACCAACGTGTGGAGATGTGCGCTTGGTTTCTGGAAAACCTGGAGCAGGGCGAAGACTTCTTGTCCACAGTGATGTTCTCCGATGAGGCAAACTTTTATGTGAATGGCGAGGTGAACAGCCAAAATTTGCGCTACTACATTGGAATACCGATGCCAAACAACAAGGAGCTGGTCGGATTATGGTATGGTGTGCTTTATGGCATGACCGAGTCATAGGCCCTTACCTGTTTGAGGGAACTGTCACAAGTGAAAAGTATCTGGACATGTTGGGAAACTCATTGATGCCCGATCTGCACTTACTGGGTGCTAAACCACAATGGTTTAAGCAGGATGGTGCACCTCCCCATTATGGCACTCAGGTTCGTCATTGGTTAGACGACAACTTTCACACAGTGGATTGGCCGACGGGGTACTGTGGAATGGGCTCCTTGATCTCCGGATTTAAACCCAATGGACTTTGCTGTATGGGGATATCTCAAATACAAAGTGTACAGTGTGAAAATTAGGGACACAAAACCATTTGTGTGCGAGAATAGCTTCCGAATGCAGCGCTATGACGCCAATTGTGGTACAAAACATTCTGCGAAACATGAAAGATCGCCTGCAGCTGTGTTTTGAGCTTTCAGGCACTTATGTAGAGCACATTTTATGATTTGTTTCATACTACCCTAACAAGTTGTTGTTCTTCCTATGTTGCGGAACTTTTGGGACATCTGTATATACAATTCCTCTGCTGTTTGCAAATGCATTGCGGACAGTCAACTTGTTACAACATGCAACGATTCTTGGAAGTGAAGTATACATTTTAATGTCACTAAAACGTAGGGGCAAGCTGGCAGCAAACAATAAGAAAATTATATTTGTTGATTATGATTTGAAGTCTTCTAATTACAGACTTTTTGAATATGTGACAAGAAACATAACTGCATAAAGAAATGTCAACTTTCAGAAAAAGCTTGTAAAACCTCCAGAAAAAACAACTGCTGAGAATAGTACAATGGCAACCATTAGGAGCCATTCGAGGGCTGAAGCAACAGGGAAATAAGGTTGATAGGGAATAACTGATTGAGAACACAAGAGCTAAGAAGTTTCAGGACTTTGAACTACACTTGATAGAAGCCCTGACAGTTGGTCAGTACCCCTCAGCTTCAACTCCCAAGACTTTTGACAAAGAAATGGAAAACTTATGGGTATATACGATTAAAGAACAAATTGAAGCTCTGAATGAAAATAAAATACGGGAAACTATCCCAATACCCAAAGGGGTAAAAGTCATTGACAGTAAGTTGGTGTTCACAGAAAAAACAATCAAAGGAGGAATTGAGACTAAAAAACAATTAGTTGCCAAATGATGCTCAAACATTCACCATAACAGTTCTACTTTCAGTTGCTGTAAAGGAGACTTGAAGATCAGACAGTTGGATGTGAAGTCAGCATTCCTCAATAGGACATTGAAACAGTCAGTATATATATGTATGTTTCCAAAGGTGTTGGTATCTACAGAGCTGCAAATCAATTAGTGTCAAGGAAAAAGGAAGTGGTAGTACGCAAATTATCAACAGCATTGTATAGCATGAGAGAAGCACCCAAGTGATGGAGTAACACATTCAGTGACATCCATACAAAAATTGATTTTAAATGCTCTAGTATAGATTCATGTTTGTAGTTTAGTGAATGTGTGTACCTATTGATTTATGTTGATGATGTATTAATTCTATATAATATTAATTGTGTATAAAGCTGAATTTGTTATTTTGAATATCATCTCAGAAACGAAGAGTATCTTTAAATTGAGGGAGGTATCCAGATTGACAAGGTGACAAATGGTTTTGTTTTGAGTCGAAGCAATTTAACTCAGAAGATACTTGAAAAGTTTAAAATGATTGACTAACAGTCTATTTTTGTACCAATGAAACCTAAGTTGAACTTCAGTTCATCTGGTGAGAACACTGTGTATGAGGTTCCATAAAAACAACAGTTGGGTAACTTACTGGACATCCAGACAGGTATAAGACCAGATCTCAGCTATGCTGTTGTCTATTTTTGTACGTTTCAAAACTTGTATGATTTTACTATGTGGAGACACATTTTGATGTATGTGACGGGTATATTACACTTAGGGTTGGTATTTGAAGGCAAATGACAGTAGTTGGGAAGGTCAGTGCATATGTTGATTCTGACTATGGTAGTGAAAGCACTGATGTAAAAAGTGTTACTGGATATGCAGTTTTGTATACTATCACAACAAGTGTGTAGTATGGAGAACAAAAAAACAGTGTGCTGGAAGTGTAAGCAGTACTGAAGCTGAGTATATTGAAGTATCTTAATGTATTAAGGATTGCAAGTACATGTTTCAGCTACAACAAGAGATATTATCAGACACATGAGACATGTACCCCTGTTATTGTGTTCAAGTCACTCTGCCATAAAAGTGGCAAGAACTTGTGAAATTAGGTGGAGTAGACAAATTGATATTAGATATCACCATATAGGTGAGGAACTTAGAAATGGAAACGTAAGTTGGTATACGTAAAATCAGATTAACAGGTAGCAGATATGTTAGTAAAAAGTCTTGCTAAATTGAAATTTGAAAAATTAGAAATTTATTAGATATTGTGGATTTGCAGGATTTCGAGAGGGATTTCAAGAGCTGGCAATCCTGCATGATGTTTTTTAGCTTATGAAAACAATGAACGTAGTTGGGTTTGCAGGCATCAAAAAGGTCTAGTACCTCTAAATTAGTGAATATAGTAAATATCTGACTTAAAAAATGGCTACTTAGTGACTATAAAAGAAAAAAAAGTGACCAAAAAGTGACCAAAAAGTAACATTACATTAAATTATTCAATGACACCATTTGCACCTTTTTTTGTACAAAAACACTGAATATGATCCTTGAAAGAACTGTGCAATGGAGTGCATGACTGGATTTAGTTTCTTGGACATACTCCATTGCAATACAGATGATTGTCAAAGAAAACTAAAGGTAATGGAGAAACATAAATAACCAGATTCCAGTTCCCGAAACATCATTTCTACTGTCTGGAAAACTACTGTTTTTTTGTTTCATCTCCTCGTTGTGTCCCTTGTTGTTTTTTCTGTTTGTGTCTGATGTCTACTGGTTTTTATTTTGTCTCCTATCACAGGTTTTCTGTTCGTGTCTGATATAATACTGGTTTTGTTTCACCTCTTAGGTGTCATATTTGTATTTTATTTTGTGTGTCATACATTTTTCCATCTGTCCTTTTGCCAAAGCAGACCACAAACCTGGGTTGTCTACCTTGATGGTGTCTTGCGTTCTTTTTTTTTCTTTTTCTTTTTTTAATTTTTATTTCTTATCTGTTTGCTCTTGTTTTTATTTGGCCGAATTCCATTTGTGAAATTTTATGTTGTGTATGTATCCTGTCAACTAAAGCACCTTCTGTTTGTTTATTTATCTCCATTACTTTTAGTTTTATTTAACATTCATCTATATCGCAATGGAGTAAGTCCAAGAAACTAAATCCAGTCTGTGGTGCATTTAAAGAGCAAACACCCGAGTAAATATACAACAGATATTAATTATTCCCAGAGTTAGACAATCAGAGTATTGAAGAACTAAGTGAAAACAGAGGAACTGAAAATTACAGCAATTCTTATCACACCCAACAAGGATGATACCAAAATCAAACTTGGATAAAAAAAATGTCTACTTGGTTCACAATAAAGAAAAAACAACAACCTGTAAGCACCTTTACAGCTTATAGTATACCACGCAATATGTCCATCTTCGTAGGATACATTTACCTTTGAATATCATTTAATTACAGAAATATAGTACACTAACAATATCTGAATTAATCTTCAAGGGTACATTTAAAAGTACCCACAAATGCCACTTAAATACAACAGGCAAAATTTACGTACACCTAAGAGTCCAAAAAAATGATTTTTGGTGCACACAAGAGACTACCATTGCGGTACATGAAATGTCTATTCCATGTGCAATTATTATACTTGTTCATGAAAAATTTACAATACTATCTTGACTAGCAGAACACATGCCAATTACCTTAAACAGTTAATTTGTATGTGCTTTCTAGCAATTTCATATTTTATGCATCCACCCGGTTCAAGAGGAGGATAAAACAAAACGCCGGAACAGTACCTTAGTTGCTGCCCCTGCTCAAATCGCCGTCCATCCAAACCTATTCCGCTTGGCAAGGTTGGCCTAAAACCAGGCCCATCCGTAAAGACCAGCAAAGCTTTTAAAGATATATATGATGAATAGGTGAAATTTCCTTCTACACTAGGTCGTAGCCGAAGCACAACGCGCACACACATTTACTGTCAAAATAGCCAGGCCTTTACCCAAAAAACATACACCTCCAGAAACATGCCACTTAGTACAATAAACATTCTGTATAAACAGAGTAACATGCTATTAACATTAGCTGCAACACCCATTTGCTGCGAAGACCGCTAACAATCACTATGTCACGTCCTCATTTTAAAATTTCCGACCTGCCGCCTGGCCATTTTGATCACGAAACTACCGGCTTTCATGCTGCCTAACAAAACTGTGATTTTTCGCCAGCCATCAATACAACACTCACCTTACAATGTTTACTGTAGCAGCAATCCATATTCCATTATAACAGCGCGTATTAGCATCACTTCGGCAGTTCAACAAAACTACGAGAACAGTAATTTTCCGCGCCATTCTACTTGACATCAGATCACCTGCCAGCCCTCACGATCAATAGTTGACTCTCTACCTAAGCCACAGATAAATCACGAGCAATATAGTCTTCACTGTACAAGTTAACAAACTTGCATTGCTACCAGGAATGCTACTCATCACTACCGTAGTTCCAAACTACATGAACAGTAATATTACGCGGCATTCAACTTCATTGCCAACTGCACACAGGGCCTCACGGTCAACACTCCTCACCAGCTCGCGATCAATAACCGACTCCTCACTCCAGCACACAGCTGGCTGCCCTTCACCTACGTGCATTTGCGCGGACCTTCCCCTCCGAACTCCTCTAAAGCAGGGTGATGTGCACTTATTGCACACACGTATCAACCCAACCATAACTTTGCCATAATTTAAGCACACCGCACAACTTATGTGATGCACAACTATACATTACGGTTGTACAGCATAAGTCAAAAAACTGAATGCTTGCTACCTCTGTATTCTACGCTAGCTACATAAAACATTCATCATAAATATTGCAAACTACTTTTATTGTGAATTTCAACTGCGCATTTACTTGTTTATTTTAAAGATTAAAATAAACATAGCACCATTCTTTTTTACTTTGTAATAGCTTTCCTAACATCTGTTATATACAGGATGTAAATGAAAGTATGTTACAAACTTTGTGTGGTGATTCCTTGTCGAAAATGAAATACAGTTACTCAAGATGACTTTTCGTTTAGCACACTTCGTAAGGGAGCAATACGCCCTCGAAAAACTAATTTCAAACTAGTTTATTGGTACAAAATTGTAAACAACATAACATTAAATGATAATTCGCCGGATACTATGTTCTGCTAACACTTATCGACACTCCATGAAAAATGTGTTTCGAATAACTTACACCTTCATCGAAATAATGGGGGTGGTCACCCCTTTTTCGGCTTAGACGTTGGTGCCATCAGATGTTATAGACATGCAATGCTATAATTTGTATCAAGAGACCCTGATGAACAAAAAAGGTCATCTTGTTGTTACACTGTAAAGTGAAGCATTTACAAGAAAAAGGGCAAGACAGTGTTAGGGGACTGCCACATAGGCAACACGTACGACACAGGTGGTGTGGCTGTACGACACGGTAGTTAGTAACAAACGCGTACCCCACGCTAGTTTGTAAACCTACAACGCGTCATGGGCGACGTTGTGTGAGCTACGAACAGTTACTGATAGATGGCTTGTGTAGCAGAACCAATTTGTTAGTAAATGTTGCGGGGATATTGAAATGTACTGCACACGTGTAATTATTCTGCACAGTAGTAGTACGAAACCAAATGAAGTCAACAACGTAATGTACACAAATTAGTATGCGTGTAATGTAAGAAGGGTAAACATTGGAGCGCACAATTCTACGTATGCCAGTCACCATTGAGGTTTTTCAATATCATTCCCTCCGTGATGAACAGACGGTTTTGTGTTCTGTACTCTGTACAGAGTAAGTTGTCTGAGGCTTGGCCCTGATACATGCACACTCCCCACGTCCTCCTCTGTTTAGCGTGTAATGCATGCCGGAGTACCCATTAGACTGCGACGTGGTACACTCTGACGTGTCGGGATATGTGGGCTCGTCATACTATTCACAATAACTGGGTTGCAATCAAAACCAAACGACGTGAGACAGTGAACATGGAAAGGTACGGGCATGCTGAGCTTACCGATATGGTATTGATTTATGGTGAAGCTAAGTGCAGTGGCAAGTTAGCTGCACGAACGTATCGTGAAAGATTTCCACACAGACGGCACCCAGCACATACTATTTTTGCACGAATCGTCCAGTGTCTTCGAGATACAGGTACTCTCCTGCCACATTTCCATAAATGTGGTGTTCATGCAACAATGCATACACCACGATTTGAAGCGGAAGTTCTCGCCCGAGTCGAGGATCAACCGTCAACAAGTACCTGTGTTATTGCAAATGCGGTGGGTGCATCACACAGGACAGTGTGGAATGTCTTGCATTAGCAGCAGCTATGCCCCTATCCCGCATATAGGGAGCAAGCATTACTGCCACGTGACTATCAACCCAGACATGATTTGTGTGCATGGTTTTTGCAGCAGACAGCTCGTGACCCAGAGTTTCCAAGGTATGTTCTCTTTACAGATGAAGCATCTTTCACACGTCATGGTGTGTACAATGCTCACAACAGCCATGTGTGGGCTGAAGAAAACCCACATGCCAGGGTTGTGCGATTCCACCAAGAGAGGTTTTTGGTCAACATGTGGGCGGGCATAATCTATGATACCTTAGTAGGACCGTACATGTTACCAGCACGTCTTGATGGCTACGTGTACCTATGGTTCTTGCAATACACTCTGCCCGAGTTGCTTGAGGACATTTTGCTGCTGATACATGACCGCATGTGGCTACAACACGATGGGGCACCACCTCACAACGCTCGTGCTGTTCGTGAGTACCTCAACCAAGTATTTCCAGGACGCTGGATAGGCAGGGGAGGACCTGTCACGTGGCCTCCTCGCTCCCCTGATCTATCACCCCTGGATTTCTACCTGTGGGGACACATGAAGAACCTTGTCTACGAGACGCCAGTGGACACGGCCGAGGAGCTCATTGCACGCATCCTTGCAGCAGGCAAAGTGATACGGACGAATGCCAACCTGTTCCAGCGTGTGCAACTGTCCTTGTTGCATCGTTGTTATACATGTATTACTGAAGGTGGCTGAACATTTGAGCGTTTGTTGTGATATTCATGTGAACATGTACCACTTATGCGGCTGTGAACGTTTTAATTACAGTAAAGTATTTGCTACACTTGTTTTCAGTACCGCATTATTGGTGTATTGTGTGTTGCGTGTCAGCCCAGTAAATCTACGTACTGTATTTTGGCCATTTTCTCGGACACACTTCACTTTACAGTGTAACAACAAGATGACCTTTTTTGTTCATCGGGGTCTCTTGATACAAATTATAGCATTGCATGTCCATAACATCTGATGGCACCAACGTCTAAGCCGAAAAGGGGGTGACCCCCCCCCCCCCCATTATTTCGATGAAGGTGTATAAGTTATGCAAAACACATTTTTCACGGAGTGTCGATAAGTGTTAGCAGAATACAGTGTCCGGCGAATTACGATTTAATGTTACGTTGTTTACGATTTTGTACCAATAAACTAGTTTGAAATTAGTTTTTCGAGGGCGTATTGTTCCCTTACGAAGTGTGCTAAGCGAAAAGTCGTCTTAAGTAACTGTACTTCATTTTCGACAAGGAATCACCACACAAATTTTGTAACATACTTTCATTTACACCCTGTATAATACTGGAAGTACCAACCCCCAAAATACATCAACATGATTAAATTCATAACTAAATCACATGATCATTCACCAATATTATTCAACTATCTTTCAGTCAGGCCACGAAACAATAAGATGTGTCCAAATTGGTGTAATTTTATACAACTACATCAAATTTGTAGGGGCCTATCCCAAACATTAGTCACTTATCCATTTTGTCAACCAAAATCATATTGGAAACGCCCATATAGACAGCTGTTCACCAATTACACACAATTACATCAACTTTGTACTCATGTTTCACATGTACGATACTAGAGATACCTGTTTTCTGTTAAAATATTTTAATGATTTCATCCATTTTAATGAAGTCATTTCATTGATATCTTTACTGTTTTACGTGTCATTTTGTCATACATTTCCCCAATTTTTACATGTCAAATCTATTGTCCAAATGAGTGCTAAGTATTTTATTTTAGTTAAATATTTAAATATAAGTATTTTATTTATAAATATATTAAATTTAATTGTTGAAATTCAATATGAATGTGTGTTGCATAGACCTAAAAATCATTATAAATACATGTGAATGGAATGAGGACATACAGCTTATAAAACAATATTAATAAGCAGAATATACCTAATTTATTCAATTGGTAAAATCCGATAGTTAGTTGACATAAAAATTCTGCAATTAATTAGGTTATGTTGACCCTCCAATGTTTCCAAACATACCAAACTGTCAGAAACATTTTTTGTTCTTCATATTTTACTAAGTATTGACAGTATCAATAATTTCAAGGAGCAAACATCTATGATTCATAACTTCCGGGAGTAAACACAAGCGATTAAGAATTTATAACTCTGAATAACCTATACCTTTGTGTTCTGCCTGTATATTTCGGATTTCAGACGAAACCATTTTAGCCTTGTTTTCTATGTTTTTTGCCATCGGCAAAATTTATGATGGATTATGTCAATTGTTTCTTGCATTTTTCGCAATTTGTGAAAAAACTTTTATGCCATTTCCACACTCACAAATTCTGGTCAAATTAAGGTCACATATTTACAAATGTAAAATCCAATGTTCTTAAATTCTATCTGCCTTGTCGAAGCATAAATACAGTATTTATTTGATCACTACATATCACAAAAGTATATTAAACATGTAACATTAATATGCTACTAGGATAAATAAACATATTGCATTAGGTAACCGCCATTCTCCGGTCGACTTTAATACTCGAAAATCTCTTCGAGGTCAAAGTTCATATTTGTCAATTCACGTACAGTAGATTTCTCGAATCTAAGACACGTCTTATTACAAAACACACAAAAATTGCAAAATGTTCATAATTTTGCATACATTTATAAATTTCGCGATTTCATACACAGACAAGAAATTTTGTGGTAACTACCATGACCTAAGGCAGTGACAGTGATGTTATCTACAGTTCCAGATACACACATAGATAAGCTTATGATGTTGCCAAGCTTGCCAGGTTCAAGACGAAAGCCATCATCAAGTTTAAATATGGTACAAATAAAACAAAACAAACTAAAAACTGTATTTACCTCCATTCATTAACATACTAGAATTTTTATGCAGCAATTTCATCATTAAAAAAAATTCAGGCCACTTCTGTGCACTTCAAAAAAGTGAAAAAAGTGAAAATGTTTCAGAAAAAGTGACTAAAAGTGACTTTGGGTCAAAAATTGTGACTAGAAGTGTAAAAAGTGACAGACTTCGAGGCCAGGGTTTGTGGAAAATTGTTGTTGTATGAGTCAGGTGAAGGGACATGTGGCAATAAATGATGTTATGCTTATTGACCTAGTATTATATTGACAAAAACATATTTAAATAAAATTAAGACCATCTCAACCCTCAAAATCATAAAAATATACAGTAAAACCTCTTTATAACGACACCTCACGGTTCCCCAGACTAGGGTCATTATAGAGTGGTGGTCGATTTCGGACCCGTTCAGAACCTCTATATGCCGAAATAGGCCGTTTTCGCATTAAGTCCATGTTCAGTCATCTTATGCAATAATAAATCTTGCATTTAAACTTAGCTATAAACAAAATTAATGACCAGGCGTCTTTTAGAGAAAAGGCGATTGTGTATTAGCTACTCTCGGGGCTTTTCTTCTATGCCGTGAACGCTTAGAAAGTCACGCGTTGTGAGGTTACGTGCCGTGTCGCCACGCTTGCTTGTTATCGGCCGACCAGGAGTGGGAGGATAGACCACGATTTGGGGGGGGGGAAGATGGCTACGCACGCACTGATCAATACCACAGCCACAGCAGCTGTCCTCTTCAGCGCGTCAGCCTGCTCTGCCTTGAGATGCTTGAGACCGACTGAAAGATAATCGCGGGTATGCACTGTCATGTAACATTATCGCTCAGTTAAAATATTAAAGTTACATGTCAATGTGCAAAATATTTTGTTCAGGACAAAGAAAATTTAGCGACATGGCCCCCATTCTACAATCTATTAATTAGTTAACAGCATAGTCATAGTGGTTGTACAAGCAAACGTTTAAATTTATTAAAGCGTACACAAGGTAAAAAAATCATGAAAAACTACAAGTACACCAGCAAAAAACTTACCAGATATAATATCCAACAAACGTGATAAATTAGGCAGTTCATTTGTTTACTATTATCACTGCGTTGATGGGACACTGTTTCCTATTTTTTTAAAAAGTACTTGATAGAAGTCTGCTTCATTTTAATAGCAGCCTTTTTAACAAACTCCTTTATGCGCAAAAAGTTTGACATCATCTCCTCACTTGCACCATGTTGCCGCAGCATCGATGCATAGACATCCCCAGCTTTGAGGACGTCTCTCGTGGGGACATCGGTAATTTCACTTTCTGCCTTGACGTCTTCATCATTATGGAAATATCGAAAGTCCGTATGAAGTTTAAAAAAATGTACGGGTTGTCAACGATTGTTTACAGAATCAAGCCTAATAATCGTAACCAAATCTAAAGCTAAAAAAACTGTGTGGGTCGTCAATATTCGTTTACAGAATCAAGCCTAATAATCGTAACCAAATCGAAAGCCAAAAGAACTGCGTGGGTCGTCAATAATCATTCACAAACACACACCAAATAAATTACCAAATTGAAATTGAGAAAATCAAAGCGTAGTAAGTCGTCCTAAATAGTAAAAAACCAAGAGAAATCCAAAAGTCGCGCAGTAAAGTCTTTATAATAGAGCAAACAGAGAGCCTGTAGCGTATAGAACAGCAAGTGAGAGAACACTGGCACGTGAACAATAACAAAGGCGGAGAATGCCTGGCGCGTGAGGTATTCACGTGAGGGGAAAGGAAGATAAAGAGTACTGCTACGGCAGGCTTGCCGCGCGGAGTAGAGTATAGTTCTCGCCACTAGAAATGCAACACGGCACACAAAAATCTATTTTTTGCCGATTTCCTGGAAATTTGAAACAAAAACATTAAAAATTCACGGTTTCCGAAAAACAGGTCATTATAGACAGGTGATCGTAATAACATGGGTCAGTATAAAGAGGTTTTACTGTATATACATTATTTTATTAACTTTGTAGTTTGGTAACTTTCAAAATAAATAACACATCATATAAGTATGTGGCAGCCTATAATGATTATAACACCATTTAACTAGTAATAAATCAGATTCAACTGTGCACCATAAGTTTATTAAAAAAGCAATATAAATGCACACAGTCAAGCGAATGCAAATGCACACTTTAAGGAAAATATGTTTTTGTCACATGAATTTTGTAACAAAAACACAACAGGATCACTGTAAATACCATTGTTATAACACATAAAGTTCCAAGTTTAGTAAATAAGAATATTAAACATACCTGACAATGAATACTTCATGAAGATTATTCTGAAGATGTGCTAAGTAAAGCCAATGAAACTGAGGCTGTCTGATTGGATCCAAGTCTACCTCACTGACAATACTGATACTTGTAACTGGATCAAGATGTTTCCCAAATTTCAAGGAATAACACTCTTGGAGTACACATTTCTTTGTAAGTATTCCCTGAAAACAGAACCAATTCTGATTAAAATGTAGTCAAACATTTGCAAAATGTTAGGTATCCATTATTAAAAGTATAAAACCTTTTATGCAAGTATATTTAAAAAATAAGAATAAATACTAAACACTCACCTGCAGAAAAAGTCCATGATGGAACATAAATTCTTGAGTAGATTTTGCAAAACAAGAACATGCTCTTTCACCATTCTCCAAGAATAGAGCTAAAAATGCAATAAGCTGTAAAAAAAATTAATAAATAATTAAATAAATTATAAGAAACAGAAACAAAAACAAGAAGTTTGCAATTATTTGGAAATAAAGATAAAAATAGAGTCCAATGAATATGTTGACAGAATTTATGTATTCACTTGTAAACCAAGCAAAAGTTGTACATCCACAGCTCTACTATAAAACTTCACTATAAATTTGCTCTGGTTATCCTCTTGCATGTAAACCTCAAAATCAATAAAATCAAACAAATAAAATACTAGCTTGCTGTTTACTTCTTAACAAATGAAACGTATTCCTTATGAAAACTGTCCAATTTTCCCAGACACACACACTTCGAAAAAGCTTTTTTTTTTTTTTTTTTTTTTTTAAGTTTTCAGGAGTTCAGAGGGTTATGGTTTACTAAACAGAATTGTGTGCATTCATGTTTAATTATTTTTTATTGCATGCTATTAACACAGGTGGAAATACATTTATATTATAAATACTTGTCAAAGGAAAACAAGGTGTTAACAATGCAATGGTTGTCTACTTAAAACATTTACCTTAATGCAGTTTATGCATACACGTTCACACAGTGTGTGTGTGTGTGTGTGTGTGTGTGTGTGTGTATGTTTATGTATACAGGCAGGTGCCAAGTTATGTAAGGCACAACTTACCTAAATTCCTATTTATGTAACTCTTTGCCCAAGTTGTACCAACGTGATAAAGCGCGGGATGAGAAGTCATAGTTTATTGATCACAGCAGTTGCTGACAGCAGTATTTCTTGTAATTCCATGAAAAGGAAGTGCCGGGATGAGTCTAGAGGGAAAATGGGAGGGGTAGGTATCCTGCCGCAGGCGCTGTTATAGAGGCCACCGGGCTGTGGTTCCAAAAATATTTTCTTAATAAATCTTTCCCCAAATGAAGGAAAGCTGAGAACTTACCCTAAATAGGGTTTACTACCACAACATTATTTCTGCATATATTGTTTGTTCATCAGTAAATTGTTATCCAAACATAGCAACAAATGTGCAAAACAGACATTAAAAAGCACAATGGTTTGCTTACAAAAGTCATAGATAATGACGTGGACAGTCTAAGTACGTACTTTTTTAAAGACAAGAAACTAAACCATTTCAATTAAAAGTCAGTTAACAATAATTTCGTCACTTTTATCACTAACAAAAACCATTGTGCTGCCTTGAGAGGCAAGTGTGCTGCCTGCCTCAATTTATGTGTTTCCCCAGTTGTACAATTTGACTATGCTTAACGAGGAACATTTACCCTCTACCTTGTGGGGCCTCAACTGTGTATACTGGTGTTCGGGTTTCATCTTCGGGTGGAGGGGACGGCAATCGATGATGTCTAGGAGGAGTGGAAGGTAAGCAAGCTGGGAGGAGAGATAGGTAGGCAGGGGGGTCCCCGCGAGCATGCTCTGAGGAATCATCGGGTGAGACTGCAGAAACCTTGTGGGGTGGTAAAATGAACCTGGTTCATTTTCGACAAAGAGTCCTGTTGGGCGAGGTGCCGACTACAGTGGAGTGTTGGACAACCCGAGAGTATATCTGCATAAAACCAGGTCTAATAGCCCTAAAAGTGTGTCGAGCCACCGAGGGAAGGTACGGTTTATTCTTTTATCAATATTGGAATTCAGCCACTTGGTGATTTTCTATGAGAACGTCTGGAAATATAGATTCTTCGCTTTCCCCAAAGTATTTGGCATTGTCGTTGGCTAAATTGGTGGTACCAATTAGACTGGCACCGGAAGACTCGTCGAGGAGCTATTACCAAGGCCGTACGGTCGCTGGCTAGGAATTTATCGGATTTTAGATTGTCAGAATTGAAGGTAGGAAGAATAATGAGTCGGATATTGACATTTTGCACATCAAGTTTGGAGAACCTTCCTGTTTATAGAAAAGTATAATTGTGACATTCATTTCGAGAACTTTCAGTAGGTATTTGCCTGTGAGGCCTCTCGCGATACAAACTAAATATCGGTTATATTTGTGAAAGGGGTAGTCCTGCTCTCTATTTCTTCGCAAAGGTGAATTGTATAAATTTACACTAAGACGAATAATAAAATGACTGCACTGTTTTTTTGTGATTTTCTATGTGTAAGGGTAAGAACTGTATGTTTTTTTTTTTTTTGCTAAAGGGATGATATAATGAATAATAGGGGTCGTAATTGTTATTCAGGGATAAATCTGTTTTTTCCTTATGTTGGGGTGGCTTGGGAAAATCTACTATGTATGAATAGAATGGATTTAGAAATGTTCCTAGTTTGTATAACTAAATGGAACCTTTAATTTTGTATTTGTGTGTTGTACTTTTCCGTTCCATTTGTAAACACGTACTGGTACACCATATTATTTCTGTTTAGAGTTAAAGAATTTAGCTTGCTGCGCCCGCATCTGTACTTGTGACCTCGTATGTAATCTTGATGTGACAACCTGCGTGCTTTTTTAATTTCAAAACATTCTGTGCTAGCTTTACAGCTATGCATGCTCTCCAGTTTCTACTGTTTTTGCGAAAAATTATTTTTTAAGCCTAAAGGAGAGCACCTAACAAACCTTTTTTTTTTGCAGTTTGGTTTAGAATAACTTTCAACATGTGGGCCAATTTTTTCATGATATATATAGCATTTATTGTCATGAAAAAATTGGCCCACGTGTTGAAACTGCAAAAAAAGGTTTGATAGGTGCTCTCCTTTAGGCTTTAAAATAATTTTTCGCGAAAACAGTAGAAACTGGACAGCATGCATAGCTGTAAAGCTAGCACTGAATGTTTTGAAATTCAAAAATTACGCAGCTTCTTGTCACATCAAGATTACATACGAGGTCACAAGTACAGATGTGGGCGCAGCAAGCTAAATTCTTTAACTCTAAACAGAAATAATTGAGACAGATTTTGACTAAGCAAACATTAAACGTTGATGAAACTGCCTCGTTTTGGCAGCGGATGCCAGAACGGTTATTTATTTATGCCAGGATTCAAAGTCGCAAAAGATTGTATCACTCACCCAGATAAATTACATGACGTGTCAGTCCACAGGATGTGACCCACAATGTCCGGATTTTGTTGAAGTGCCAGCAGCATCCTGTGACAGTACTATAGACTGTGAAGTCGATCCCCTTCAATTACGTGCTTTATGGAACTGTGTTGATATTTATTACAGCACATCACCATGTAAAATGGGCTGTGCAAACAAATGACTCACACCAACACGGTGCGCGAGTTTAAGGTGGGATCCATTGTAAACATCTGCAGTAGTACTTTGGCAGCATGTCTTCATGTATGTGCTACATGGATTGCCTACCTGTTGGCATTGCCACAATGCTCCGACTTTTGAGTGACTGTATCTCAGAAACCTTTTCTCTAAGCGTGTTCGGACACAACTTTTTTGTTCCTTGCATCATTCCGGTTCTTTATTCACTAGCATGGGCTGCTGCTACAGGCACACATGTACAGATATACATGCATAATAACAGAGACGACTCCATGTTTCCAAAGCATGAAATGGCATGGCTCACTTCACCTCCTGCATACATGTCGTCATACATTTGAACTGAATCTGTAAGGTTAGCATTCCTTCTTGATTTAAGTCTGGCTATTTGTACCCGTGAGCTTTTCCTTAGTTACATTCCACCCTGTGTATATCTGTGTGCGTGTGTTTACATACACACTTTTATACTGTCTATATTTACATAAAGGATAAGTTCTTGGAAATTACGACGTATATAGAAACAGAGCAAACTGAATCTGGCAAGATGCCCATAGTCTACAGCCATACAAATCTGCCTCTTACATACATTGATGCACCACAAAACTTAAAATTTTGTGGCTAATGTGACCGGTGTTCAATTTGATTTATTTACAGAGTCTGAAGATTAATTCTATCATTCTGAAGTCATTTCAATAAAAAAAAACAATAAATTGTAGGTAAAGGTGAGATAAGGTGAAAAGCAACTATTTTAAATACAGTGAACCCTCGATAACTCGGACCTCGATGTCCCGGACTTCGGATAACTCGAACAGGATTTTTAAAAAAATTTAATAATTTTTAATTAATTATTTTTTGTTTAAAAGACATAAAAAATCGTTTCTGCTGGATTTAAATTCATCACATTATATTTTAGAACAGTATTAAACTTTATAACGAAGTCATCAATTGCTACTTAGCCTTTAATAATCCCACAGTAAATATCTTGCAAGTTCCGTGTGGTAAAATGTAGCTAGCGAGACGCGCGATGCGTGAGTAAAGATGCAACGCAGCAGGCCGACCTCTCACTTCTTTATCTTTCCTCCCTCTTGGCCCAGCGAGCCAGGCACGCACGTGTGTCGTAAATAAACATTTCAATGTGGTGCTTGTGAAATGACGGTAACTACGGGTTATAATGACACATAAACGGAAAATTATTTTGTTTTGGTATGTACAATGAATTCACGGTTGCAAAACAAATTGTCGCGGACATTAAAAAGAAAAATTAAAAATCATTGCTTTGCATTGCGATGTAGAAAAATTTGTGAGAAGGTTTTACGCCCCTTTAACAACAATATTTTCAAGAGCTGATGTGGGTGGTGAAAGAACAAAACAACATCCATGCCCAAGCCGGACACGATGAGTCACGCTCGCTTGTTGATGATGCTCTGTTGATAACGTAACGGCGTCTGGAGAGTTGTAACGTTTCACGGGAAATAATAGCGTACATGTAATGGACCGTA
>PNEQ01133605.1:147500-169365 GCA_003012365.1 Medauroidea extradentata | reverse complement strand
GATATATCTTGAACCCAGCGGGCTAATGTTGTGTTTTTTACGTCCACGAGATACCAATAAAGTATTCTAAAACGTGATTCAAGGGTTTTTCGAAATTTACTCTCTTAAGTGGTGAAAAGACCTTGAACGTGTTTTAGATAAATCCTCGATATCTATCGAACCCGTCGAGATATACAATTAATTTTTGCTTCAGGATGATTACAGAAATTATAGCAAAACGGTTTTCAGATTTTTGAAATTCGATTTCTCAATACTCTGCAGGGGTGATATGTTTTTTTTTTTTTTATAAGTGAATGATCGATTTTAATTCAACTGAACGGACTAGCGATGTGATTTACACTTCAGTTGGATACTTGTACAAATGTCTAAGATGTAAATTAAAAATATTTGAAAATTCGACACCCAAAAGGGTGAAAAAACACAAAATTTGTTTTCCATCAACCCACGATATCTATCTAACCAGTAGCGATATTGAGGTGTTGTTTGCGTCAGAGTGATGCTTACGTAAATATTTAAAAAAATATGTATGTATTTTTTTTTATTTGTAAGAAACGTAATTATTAAGAATAAAACTTAGTTGGTCAATAATCAAGACAGACGATCCGAAAAGCAGGAACGAGCAGCGAGAAACAACTTATACAGGAGTTTCACTACAGTAACCTATCGAGACGTGGTGTTGTACAACCTCTATGAGCTCAGGACACAGATATTTTTTTTTTTCAATAAATTTGTTTTCATGAATTATTTCGACGTTACGTGACGCAGTTGTTTGTCACTCAGGTCTAAATTCCGGGAGGTTCTGGGCTCGAATTCCGTTAAAAGCTGCGTGCAAACGTTCAATTCTGACACACAAAAACTACAAGGCAGATCGAATTAGTGCTATTTACATATAGTCTTTAAAAGGGGTAAAATTGCAGTTCGCTTTCCACTTAGGTTCCTCTACAATATCAGCTGACATATCGTCGTTATACTGCCAAAAGTGATTGAGTCATAAATGCTATTTCATTTAAAAACAGTATTAAATTGTATATATTAAAAAAATGTGGTATGTTACTATACTGTGACGCAACAGTACGAAACGACGAATAGACTTTAAACTTGGGCAATTGTTCGTGAACAACATATACATATTCCTAGCATTTTTATAATTTTATCTCATTTTGACATTGTCACTTTTGGCAGTAAACCGACGATATATCATCTCACTAATCTCAGGTTTGGGGCACCAAATACGTTTCCGCGAAACCTTTACCGATTGAAATTTTGTAACGTCAATAAAGTTAAAGTGAATATTTTGACAATATATAATTGAGGGCACCGTCACCAATGGTTGTGCACAGGGTAAACAGATGTTTCTCATTCGATTAACCACTTACGTTAGATGTCTGTAACTACCCCAGAACGTCAAATAGGCAGGGATATAAATAAGGCCCTGGAGTAGTCGCTGTTAGTGGCAGGGACAAACTTAAGGCTGCTTTTCGCGTGGACAGCTATAGCTACTTATCCTTCTGCAGAATTAGTTCAACTAGCCGCTTGGACATTCTAACACTTGATGACTGAAGTACCAATCTTGTGTACAAAGAGGTTTTTCAGTTAAAGTAAATATTATCAGTTACGAATAATACTCGCGAGCAAAGCCGCGGGGGACTGCTAGTAGAACATAAATGTAATAATAAGTAGCCAACGTATAATAATATACCGCAAGGCACCGGAACAAAGACTGAATCCAATATATGTACAGTATTTTTACAGTAGTTTAATTCACAAAGACTAATTCGACAAATTATATTTTAAAAACAGTTTTTCATTTACATACTTCTATTTAACTAATGCTGTGTACCAAACATTTTACTCTTTTTTTACAGTTTAAATTGATCACCCGCGATGTAAGCTAAAATTACACATTTTGTAATATCACAAAAACAAATATTGAATATATTTGAAAATATGATTCACAGAATATTTTTGTTCTTCTCAGATGCCATGTAGAAAATTTCGTAATTATTTTATTATATTCATTAATCCATAACTAGGGCCACGATTTTGTCGCGAAAAGATTTTTGTCCCACTTTGTTTCAGTGTCTCTCGTGCACATCGGCAGTTCTGTTTCAAGGTTATTGGCCAAGGTAAATAGAATAAGTCGTTATTGGCAGCGTGTCTATGTTCAGACACGTTTCTCATTTGACTGCACCAATCAGAATAAGATTATTGTGAGTCTGCGCGTCTGTAATTTGCCAAGGCCAGTGAGAGTGAAATCATCCAACCACAGACGATGTAGCAGAGCTGCAGGTGTGCAGATGATGCATCGAAACCAAATGTTGCAAAAAATTTTTCGCCATAAAATCGCGGCTCTATCCATAACCTAAAATAGAGCATCAAGCCAAATCACTATTTTTTTTTGCGTAACAGTTGAAGAGGTACTAAAATTAATTTAATTTTTAAAATACGTACAATTTTTACAACATGCGGTTATTTTGCTTACAGTTTAATAGTCTCATCACTTAAAAAATATTCCTTATGAAAATTAGAATTATGACTTAGTTTTTTTTCGCAGAACATCTTGCACCTTTTATTTACATTTTTCTTTAAGTCCACTATAGCATAGAACCTCAATTATATCCCAAATGAATATATAACGTAAAAAAAAATTCAACCGACACCTAGATTTGAACTCATAACCCTTACAATACCAGGCTCGACCCTGAGAGAGCTACCTGCGATCCGACGCAACTGTCACATGAATTTTTAAGACAATAAACAACAATCCTATAATGAACTACACTTATATGTTTGTCGCAGTATAAGTACAAAGTATATGTTTTATATAGTCAAGAAATAAATGTGTTTCGAACAATATTGTTTCATGGGCATACCCTTATTCTAAAACATGTATTTTGGTCACTTATTGTTAAGGAATGGAATATTTCACGAGTTCAATGGCCGACGTGTTATAATCCATTGTCCCATGTTACTCAAGCCCCGTCTATTAGTTCATTGTTTGTTGTTCCTGTGAGTAGCAGCTAGTGGACAAATGGCCGGGGCTTGTGTATAAATAGATCAATGGATTCCTACACGCATGTCGTTGAACTCGCGAAGTATTCCTTTTCCTACTTATTGTTAGGTACTTTTTACATTATTTTTAAATAAAAATCTTTACGAACGTTAATTTTTATTTTTTATTATTGCCTCCGAAGTGACAGTTCGTAGTAAAACGCATACACAACATAAATATATGTCACGAATTTCTGGAAGAAGATACGTTGTTGCCGAACTACCGCAATGAATGAGGAACCTCTGCAGGCATGTTGTGGTTCTGGCGTTGTGTGGTGTACAAGGAAACATTTTATCGAGCGTTTAAGTTAGTGTTACATTTATCATCTCAAATTACTTAGTGTTAACAAGATTTTTATATTTACGTGGTTTGTATTTCTAATAAGGTTCACTGTAGTTCTTAATAGGCTTTTGTATGTAACTCATTTCTCACAAATATCTCATTGATAACGGAAATTCCTACTTTATGAATATCCATCGTGATAATGTATATATAGAATAGAAATTACAATTTATGCATTAACTGTATTGGGCGATAACTGTGTTAATTACAGACATACAGTAAAAAGGAAAGAATTTCGAAATACAAATTTATATCCAACATGTTTACAGAGAGTATTTAAGTATAGATGTAAGATACCGGGTGTTATATTTACGACGTACGCTACAGTAAATTAGCGGCTCTTCTCCATACTGTTTTCCACAAATTTACGGAAATGTAACGTTTGTTAGCTTGGCTTAGTAGGCATAAAAGTTAGTATGCTAACTCATAGACTATAACAAACATGTTTGGTCGTATTGTAAGAAAAATTAACACTTGCACAAGTGTGTGAAGAATTATTTGTCTTTATTATCCTGACGCTATTAATCAGCGTGGCTTTATTCTGTCTGCACAGAGTGAATGAAGGGCAGCTACAGTACAAAAAAAATATTATTCACACCGCTACATGACAGGCAGTGTGTCGTAATTTTTACTGTAGATTGACATAAAACAAAACTGAAATTCATATTAGTAAATAAACTATTTGAAACCTCAATGAAATCAATATAAAAACAAACTCATTATCAGCAACTATTTACGTTTACAGCTTCAGTACACTCTACGCATAAATCTTCAAACTAACGTTTTGGCAACAGAGTAGAGCTGCATCGATTTGTCCAATTGGTAATAATGTATTTTGCATAAGTAAAGCAAACTACAAATGTGTTTGCTATTACATACAAATAATTTGTAATAAGTCCAATTTTCTCAAATCACTTTCTTTAAAAATTTATATGATTTTTTTGTATCAAACTGAAAATTTTAAGAATGTTAAATAAATTGAATGTAAGTTGTAACTTTAATGTGATAACTGCCTCTTTTACTACAAAAGCTTCGATAATACCAGTATAAATACTTACATAAGAAATAGCACAAACTTAAAAATATTACATTTGCGTTTCAATCGATACCTTTAAAACGCTAGTATAGACATAATATAAATGAGCGTTTATGTATTTATTATTAATTGTCGAAAATGTGACTTTAAGTAAATAAAAAATATATATTGCCAGTTGTATGTAGGTCTAAGCCTGTTTTGTGGGAGAGTCAACAATCTTAAAAGAATTAAAAAAATAGATTTCAAAAACTATCTTTAGCGAAATTAAGACTGTTGCATTAATTTTCTATTCAATATTTGATTTTGTAAATTTATTTACATTCGATAATGTATACTTATGTATACAACCCTAAAATCAGTTATTGAAAGCTGAAAACGTTGTAATACATACAAAATGTAGAGTTAAAATTAATGTCTTAAATACTATGAAGACAAACCAAGGTATAATTGGTGGTCAGGACGTTGAGCTAGACGGCGCGGTGCCGCGCGCCAGAGATATTCTGTCTTCAACCTGCCGCCAAAAGAACAATGATTCGCGAAACTCGTCAAGAGGGGCATAAATATAAATTTTACACTATTCTTTTTGTTTCGTCCATGACACCCCCGTCTATCTCGTAAAACAAAAACGTTTCTCGCTTACTATATTTTACCCTGCATTTCCCGGTCATAAAATGTCATGCCATTGTTAAACTTTTTTTTTTACATAGTAAATTACTGTAATAAAGAAAATTAATGAATATCGTCATTGGCAGGACAGTTCATTAATACTATGTAATTTTTTAAGTCGAATGACCGAACAGTTTTCGATTGGTGATGAGTTAGATTTCTGCGATTTTTCGGGCGCGCGAATATGACTTGGCTTGCGGTAGCTGCGAAAGACCCAAAATGGCGGACGATTATACCTAGTCTTTATATAGCCCTACGGTATCGACAACCGTCGTTCATCCTCACAATGCTTCACTCGAAATTGGGATTAAAACTGTTGGCCGATGCAGAGACAGAGAGAGAGAGAGAACGCTGGAAACAAAGTGTAATGGAAAGGGGGAAGGAAGATTCAAGTTAAATTCGTACCGGAGCAATCGGCTCGGTTCTACATATTCTGCCTCTGCTTACGTATACTTCAACGAACGCTGTGTTTTAATTTTAAATATTTTTTTCTGCGAATACCGACAGTTCATAACTGTAATTTTTTGCAGGAAGTTTTAGTCAGGGGTAGTATTAAATCGCTTTTTTTTGCTGCATTGTGAAAAAAGACCAGTGCAGCCCAGGACCGTGTCAGAACTGAACAACGGCCGGATCTCGCACGTGCCACTGATCCAACTTATGCAATGTGATATATTGTACCGTACGAAGACAGTCCCAGTATTGTCTGTGCTGTCTTAATTGTGGTGTCTTGAGTTTTACTAATTATGTCGTTTTGTGTTTCGACTTTTATTGTTGAATGTTTAATTTTTTCCTTTATTTGTTGTCGACTAATTCCTTATGAGATCTTTCATGTTCTGTTGTTTTGGTTTATTAATGTGTTGACTACAGCCAAACAAAGCTTGTTTTCTCATTTTTATGTGTCTCGTTTTTTTTTGTACGCCCACAATAATGCAGTACATTATTCTGTCCCATTGCAATAAACATTCAAATACATTACGCGATATAAATGAATGCACCTGTCAACATTATTGTGGCATGAATCAGGGACCATGGCAAGACCGTGTCTAGATCACTTCAGTTCGCCTGACCCGGATTTGGTAAAAGCGATTTTGTTTACTTAATCTCTGACACGGCCCTAAAACGGATCAATGTCGGCGAGTGTTGGAGTGGTATGACGTACGTAAAGGTTAGCACTAACTAGTTCTCTTTAACAATACAATATGTTATTGGTTATGCCGACAACGTAAAAGTAAAGTTGTAATTATTAAGTGGTAAGATTTTTTTGATGAGGTCCGTTTCTATACCTTAATAAGTGAGTCATGACTGGACAAATATGCCATTTTATCTATTACGTATACGTTTGCGGACTCATTTTCATACGTCAGATTTAAACTAAAACTTGAAGAAATGCGGTATTAATTTATTTTGTGTGCACTTGGAAGGCACATATCTCGTCAAAATGGCATAACGACACGTGATTTTACTAGAGCACACTAAGAATTACATAATCTGTCTTAAGTTAGAGCTGCCACCAAGCTGTATACGCACATTACAATTAGATTAATGACAATGATGATGTTTTAACTATGAAGTATACTTTGAAGGGTTTTAAAAACTGCAAATTATTCGTCATCCTCGATTTATAACTTCAAATACTGTAATTACAATGAGTTTTTCTATAGAGCCGTTCTTTGATCTTAGATGCAAAACCAGTCGCGTGTGTCGTTCATATATCATAGTCAATATTAATCTGAGAACTACAATGGCAGAAGTCAAGTGTAGGCCAACCAAACTTCAACACGGAAGAGAATATTGCTGGGAAGGACAGGTACTATCATTTCATGCGTAGGTACCCGAAAAATCCAAAGAGCACAAATTTGATATTAGAAGGTGTGGTAAGTAGACTTTACGTCATTAGAGACGGAGACACACAACTTGACAAGCAGAAACTAGAAAAGGTGTCAGCCATGGCCATTTTTTAAGGAATTACCCCAGGATTCACGTGGAGTGATTTCGGAAAACCACGGAAAACCGAAATCATAATGGCAGTAGTCGGTGATAGAACCCGGATACTCCAGAATGCGAGTCCAAGGTGTCACCGTCGCGCCACCTCGCTCGGTTTCATAATTAGAAAAGGTAATCGAAAAGTACAAATTTGCTACAGATAGATTTTTTAACGAGGACGAATCAGGGATCACCACATACAAAAACTTCCACAACAGCTCGTTCCAAAAGGGTTGAAACTGTTTGTGTCAAGGATTTTGTGGGAGAGTGGAAAAAATATCACAACAACCTGTGCAGTCAGTGATTCTGGTACGTAAGTATTCCTCTTATTCATTTTCCCTCATAAAATTATGGCTAACAATATTACCAAGAATGGGTCAACAGGTACTGCTTTATATGTGCTCAAGCAACGGGTAAAGTAATGAAGAGATGTTCCTTGTCTATGGTATCATCACTTCAAGAGCTTTGTAAGACCGACGATGTTAGATCCTGTTGTTATAATATTACATAACCACAACAGCCATATTTCACTTTCTATTTACAACGTTTGCAAACAAATGGAATTATTCTTTTTACAATTCCACCACACACATCTCATGAGCTACAACCGCTTATTTAACCATTATATGATTCACTAAAAACCCCTCGGGTAGAGAATGTGACTTTTTTCTGAAAAACTTCCGGAGCGAATGTTACAAACACTTTATTCGAAATAGTTGAGCTTTTTAACCATGCATACCTTAAAGTACCTACCATGTAAAAGGCACAATCTGGATTCAGAGCAGCGAGAATATTTTCTCTGAACAAGGAAAAATTTATTGAGAGTGATTTTGAGACTTCAGATCTGTGTTCCATAACCTCTCCGAGATTGCAGCAATTGGATGATGGGCGTGTTAATAACAGTACGAGTTTGATTATATAACACCGTCTCTTCAGACAAGGTCTTCAGAGACAAATGCTAATGTTTTCTTTACCTTCACCCCTTCAACATCAACTGTCCATAGGCCTTCCGAGTATGAAAGAAATGTCTCCAGAGACAAAACAAGGTTTTCCTTCTACTAACAGCAATTCAACGGGAAGAACGCAAGAATATCAGATTATAACATCAACACCAAACAAGGAAGAGTTAAGAGAGAGAAGAGGAAAAAAAATCTTAAGGCTGGGAAACATGCAACAACAGCGAAAAAAAAAAAAAAAAAAAAAAACTTTACATTTCAAGCATGAAAGGAAGAAAACATTGATCAAAATAATGAACTTAATAAAATAAGCTTAATCGACGACTAACTTTTGATGCCGGTCCATCGTGTGAATATGGAGTAAACATTCAAGAAATTTGTGTTGTGATGATTGTGTGATGAATTTTTTATATGGCTTTGCTAAGGTTTGCTTGATACGTGTGGTATTCGGGAAAGTTGGAAATATTTGGTATCTATCGCTGTATTTTCTGTACGCTATACAGCCATGCCAAGTGCAGCGATTTGGAGAACTGAAAACTAATACTTGTGAAATCTACTTAAGGAAAGAAAGACGTTGGCCAAAATCATTGTAAATTTCACTGGTAGGAACACATAACTTTATCACTATTGGGAAAGTTGTAAATGTTTTAATACGCTTGATTAGAAGAGTTTTTGTAATTAAGTGAATATTTTAAAACGTTTCATTTATGAATGAATTTTAATGAAAATCAATCAACATTTTATTTCTGAATGCGTTTTTACGAAAAACAGTCAACGTTTCCTTTCTGAATAAATTTTTATGAAAAACAGTCATTTTTGAAAACTTTTAATTTTTAAAGAGCTAGGTAACAACAGAAAATATTAAAGTATATTCTTGTAAATACGAAAATTGCAAACGCTTGAAATTACAATTATTTACTATAGACTATCAAAATGTTCTTCAATGTTGCATTTTTATATATGTGCATTAACGTTATACATTGTAAATTTTATGTGTTTGTGTATGTGTTGTTCTAATTAGTTAAAAATATACTATACACATATGAATATCATTTAAATGTTAATTTTTCAACTCGATTTTATGGTACTACTGTTTAACACTGTATACCTTACGTGGTTTGAATGTAATTACTTATTCTCTTCACGTCAATTACTTTTCACACATTTATTGAACATGGGCCAAATTAGCCAAAGCAGTGCGCCATTTTAACCGAACTTTCGGGTAAAATGACTCATTCGTACATTTCACGTTTTTTTTATCAATTGAATTACGTCACCTAAATCTACGTTACGTTCAGACAATTGTACTAACGATGTATTGGTGTATATGCATGCATGACGACATCATAATGTCTTTGTTTGTTGAAGTTATGTCATATTTGTTGGAGCGTTCCTTCATGTTCAATTATTGGATATTTTTTAACTCTCATCGTTGTAGTTCTACCTACAGATCGCATATTTGTTGTGTCTCAGTTACCTTGATTTGATGGCAAATATTTTTTTTTTCAGGTAAAGCGTAATTTGTAACTGGTGCCAACTTCTGGCCTTGTAGGATACTAAACTAGTAAAATCCTGTTTTAAATAATGGTACATGTTAACTTTTAATGTGACTTTATTAATCTTGAACCGACGATTACTTTCAACTGCTCACATTTACGTGAAAAGTGTGTCAACTCAGGCTTGTGACAGCAGTTAACTGGCAGTAGTTTCGGGGACAATAAATGAGATATCTACTCTTTCACGTCCTGGCAACGGTCGGAAGGTTTACTAGATCAAAGTCCAGCATATGTTCCGTCTTCCCGCATTTTAACTATTCTCCGACGAATTTGACAATGCATGGTACTTCCTCATCTTCTCTTTCATTTTTATTCTTCCTTGCACTTCCTCGGCCGTCTTCTAGTTTTCTCGTTGTCTGCCAAAATCCCACTTTATCCACTTTCCCTTATTCGAGGGCAGTCCTCGAGTGCAAGCTTAGACTGTGAGCTCATAGGAGTCTGTCGAGCCCTGAAGGGTGACATAGCACGAAGCCCTGCGATGGAAAAGTGACGAAATGCAATAGGCAAGGGAAACGGGACTGCCGCGGAAAACCCGCTGGCCAACGGCAAAGACCACCACGTTTCCCACATGCGAAATATCAGAAATTAACGTTGCCGGGAATCGAATCCGGATCACTGTGCCAACGTCGGTCCACAGAATCTTCAGTGTTTTCATCAGGTAACATCACACTTTTATAGCTACTAGCGTACTGTAAGAATTATTGGTACAGTTTAAAGCCAAGTACTGTTAAAACTAGCAAAAACGTTACAGTCTATCCAATGTAAGAATTCCGTGTTTTGACAGCCGATGCTACCAATATTTTTAACACGTGCCGAACACGTGGCAGAATAACATACTATCTAAAACAATAGGATGTGACCGTATCACCTGATGAAGCAGTAGTGGCAGCCCTGATCAACAAATCGGTTAACTTTCATCGCCGACATTGAAAGTAGTGTGTTTGTTATACGTGAAAATTAAGTACGCATTTTGGAGGAAACGTAACACGGCTCCGTATCCAGCATTAGTCAGTTAACTATGTATTTTATTCTATTCAAATCTCGTCATTTTATAACTAATTTACAAGCAACCGCACCGTTATCAGTCGACCTGTAACCAAACCAAAGCACGGCCATTTGCGAGTGTGAAAAGTGACAGCGTTCGTGTGAGTTTGAGATTCTTATAATGTGTTACTTTAATATTCGGTGCGTATACTTATTATATTGTAATGTGGGGATTATAAAACCCAGCCTGTAATCGCCAATGGGATATTTTGATGTCCGGCAACCAAAACAAAGGACTGTTATTTGCGAGTTTTTGAGCTTCTCGTGTGCGTTCGCGTTTGATTTTTGGAAGGTTTTAAATTTAATATTTTTGTGTATATATAATTGTAATACATTGCAATGCAGGGATTGAAATACCCGGCCTGTAATCGCCAACGACATTGGGATATTAAGACGTGTTTTGGAAGACGGGAACTTCAGCTGGTATGTTTACAAAAACAGTCGCTAAGTAAGAAGTGGGTAATCCGTCCAGAGAAAAGTGCTACATAAAAAAAATTACCCTAACTTTTATTTTAATAGAATTTGTGGGTAAACATTTACGGTTTTTGTTGTAGTCCTATATGTAAACAAACTTTTTCAAGGCGCCGACTCAATAAAATCTTTTTAAAATTTCCGTGTTTATTGTTTTTTTTTTATAGCAAGTAAGTGGTTAATGTCAAGTCCTCGTGAGTTTTTGTGCCTGTCAGCTGCAAAAATGTAGGACTTCATATTGCCAAAAGAAAAGGCCAGAGGACCTACGCCAAAATATTTCCCGGTCATTAAAGAATACTTGATTAATAATACGTGTTAATCAAGAAAATTATTTTAAGCTGATTTGGGTAATTAGGGCCTACCCGTGTTTGTTTATTACATTTAAGCTATTTATTGATACATTATTTCCGTTTTGGTCCGTTTAGTCTACAATAAATATGTTAACAAGTTTTTTTTTTTAATTATTGTGAGTCGCATGGCTATTATAACAGTGGTATTTCGAAGGTAGGCCCTGCCACAAAAATAAGTTTTTTTGATAGTCTACTACTTGAGACTTAAACTAGGCCTATACGGCTTTATGATCTGATACTGCAGAACCAAATAGAAGGAAACACGAAAAAATATTGTAATAAATCTTGCGTGAATGATTTTATTTATTATTTTAGTTTAAATATGTTTGCTTGCACTGTCATATGTTCTCGCAACTTTAGTTTGTTATAACCAAAATAGTTACTATTAATTAAATTTTTAAGATGTCAAGTAGAAATTAAAAAAAAACATAAGTTACCCATAAATGTTTGTTTATTTTCGGTAATGCCATTAAATGTTACCATTTTGAGCATACCTAGGAAAATATACAATAAATAATGATACATTTCGAATGATTATATTAACTTAACATCTGTATAGTAGGCTATCCATTACTGTAATGTGAAATAATTCCGTTAACATTGCCCACCTTACCTTTGTAAGTTACTGTGAAGCTAGTATTTAAAATAAATTATTTGTCTGAGATCTAAAAAAAAATAATCTAAATAAAATCACAACACACTTTGGATGTCATTGCAATCATATTATGTCTTAACTGTTGACATGTTTTGGTTGTCAACTGGAAAGCACATGGCGGTGGAAGGATACATAATGGTTTTGTTTGCATTGACCTACTTTATGATATGTCAAATAATGGGAATATGTATACGGTATGGACTGTAGAAGTGTACAATCTCAAAACTGAAACAAAATAACGTGACAGAAATTGTACTGTAAAGTTTTCACGACATTTTAATTAGTGCAAAAAACTTAAACATTTTTTAAAGTAATACTTTGAAAAAAAAATTCAATTTTAATGACAGTCATACGATGAACAATTCTATGTATGCGTTTTGCAAAATAATGCACTGGTCGTTCACAATTTTTTTTTTTTTTTTTTTATTCTAACTTATTTTCGTAACAAAATTGGTGAAACTTTGCGTTCAAAAATCTGAAAAGTATGAGGTTCACTGCTACCAAAAATTTTGGGCACAGATTTTGATATATTTATAACAAAATAGTGTAAGAATTCTTTGACATGAAAATTATGTCGCTTTGAAAAAAAATGTTCAAAATCACCGCAATCTACAGGGAGTGACATTAAATTATATTCACTCGGGACAAATTTGACTGGATTCTGTATCGTCTTAAAAAACATACTTTACAGCACTCAGATTTTGATTCAATGAGGGCTTTAATTATTTTAACATACACCTCAAAATTGTCACTAAAATATTGCCATTGTATCCACCACAAACCGAAATGAAATAAATTTATGCATCGTGCTCCTTTTTAAAACAATAAAATAACTGCTAGAAATATACCAGATATCGGAAAATATTTGTATTATAAAAACAGATGTCAGAAATTAATTGCCGCCGCTGACAGACGTCATTAAATTCGCAAGCAATTCGGAGAAAATTTGCTTCGTTTATTATTCATCTGCGGAATCGTCTCTTCCTGTTCCGTTGATAAATATGTATGTTCTCTGAGGTCAGCCAGAGCTCCGGCTGATTCACGGTGCGGGAAGCAGCTGGGTTCATTTGATTTGATTCCGCGTCGGCAACCGACGAGCGAAAATAAAATCAACGCGATGCTCATCTGACGCAAAAGGCTCAAAAGTATGTCACTATATTTATAGCCGAATATTTCTCTCCCTGTATTCGTTTGAGAGACTGAAATAATATCCGTAACATTTGTTAGGTTTCCTGGATTCTATTTTGTAACCTTGTTAGCAAATTTCGTTTTGTAACCTCGTTCCACCAAGAGAAATACGTCTCTTAAAAAATGGAACGTTGTGGATGCTCAGAAACATGTTTACTTCCCAGATATTTGGCTAACCAGCATCATCGTCCTGAATTCTTACAAAATAGAGGGCTCGCCTATTTACGCTCTGTGAATGGCGTAACCGCGTTTTCAAGTGCCTCTTTTCCTAGTCTGTATTGATTGCTCCCGTTGCGTCCCACACTCGAGCACAGCACGAGTCCTCTGTTCAACTAAGATAAAAAGACTTCATGCTCGCGTAAGGGTGTAATATTCAGACATAAACGTGCCCATGTTCACAGCACCGTAAAACCTGAGCCCCACGTGAAATATGCAGACGCATAAAACAGTCGAGATTTTTTATTGCCGTTTGAAAATCAAGAAGAAATACTCGTGGCAGGGACTTGGAGAGTAGAGAAAAATACACAGTTATTGGAAGAAAACAGTAACAATAAATATATTCAAGAGTTCAGAGATTTCTCTATGACCATGTCTTGAGAGTACTTAAGTCAATTGCGGTTACACAACTAATAAAGAACTTAATGCACTGTATTTTGTTTATATTTTACGAGGAAAATCTTTGGAAACCCAGCTGCCAAAGAAATTGCTTGTAAAACTACAATGGTTGTTCTTGTAAAAAGTACAAAGAAGTTGTTTGTTAAATTACAAGGTACAGACATGTATTTGTAGTTGCAGTAAGGAGCAAATAACATTTTAAATACCCGTTTTACGTTAATAGTAGCACTTAACCTATGTATACATAAATATATTTTACATGAAATTATTTTGTAAAAAAAATTCCGTGGATGCACTTACTCAGATTCGAAGCCACATCCTCGCTCTTAGCATTCAATTAATATAAAATTCACTTCTGTGCAGAAAAATGTCTTCCAGACGATGTAATTTTTGTATAACTATGTAATTTTCGGCGAACCTACGTTTTTGGTAGACTACAAATTTTACCTAAATTTTGTACAAAGAAGATCCTTGTAACTTTATAAACACAAATAATTTTACAAGGAAAATTTTTGTCCATTAAAAAAAGTATGTAAAACCACAAAGAAATGCCTCAAATTTGTACAGCGCGGGAACTATCGATACATACAAGGAATTCCTTTATATTATTAGAAACTTATCTTTGTGACTTTATAAACGAATAATTTTAATAAAAAGAAATCTTAGTACCTTTACAAGGATTTGTAGAACTACTGAGAACATCCTTGTAATTTTTTGAAAATTATTTAAGTAAAGATTACAAGCAGGTCTTCAAAGTTCAATAATATAATCGGACATTTGGTAATTTTGTGACGATTATATAAATTCATGTCGAGTGCTATGTAATGTTCAAAAGAAATTACATAGAAAAAAACAATATGTAAAAGTCTGCAAAATGCGAGTCTCAAGGACTACAGATTCTATCACAGCCTTATTACACCAATTGGAATAAAAAAAACTTTGACAACGTAAAGCAAGAATTTCAAAATGTCCGTGAGCATACGAATGTCCTTCAGAGTATGTGTAAGAGGTAAACGCCAAACTTTATGTGTGGTTTGGGCAGGTCTTCATGAAAGTTAACAACACTCGTAACAAAATCGGAAGAATCTTCCTTGGTTGTAATTGTATGGTTCAATGTATTCCTCTGGATTTTCTGCGATGAGATAATAAACATATCTCCGTTGTGACGTGCGTCCATTACAACATATTTATAAAAACTAGCTATTAAAAGGAAACATACATGAAAATTTTGCATAGGGCCTTGTTATATAATGGATAGTAACTAAATGTAGATTCAGCAACTAAGAAAATAAACATAGTTCCAGTGTTAAACTTTTAGTATCTGAGTATTTTTCAGCAAATCAGTTTTAGGTCAGTGATAGCGTTTGTTATAAGAAAAAAAAAACATTGTTAACTGCGAAAAATAATCAACAATATAGCAACAAATATCTCAATGAACGGCTCGAATTTAGGCTTTCGACGATCGAATGAATGACGCCCAAACTCTTGGGTACTGATAAAAAATTATATGACCCTAATCAGACGCAATTTGACTTTGTTCTCTGCTAAACTATGTTCAAAATAACGATACGTGCTGCATAGTTGAACTGTACTCTGCAGGTCGTTATTTGGCATGTTGCGAGAAGTAATGGGTTTATGTAGAAATAAAAACGACCTCAGGTCTTCTTAACGTTTTTTTCTCGTGTATTGGCTCCAGAAAATCGATGGACGTCGACGTAACTCGTTAGCGACCCTAGACCCAAGATGATTTACCGCTTGCAGCGTGGTAAAACGCCGAGCGCTGTCGACGGAAACAAGGTTCTCGCCGGTCGTTCGCGCGTATTTTCTGCCCTACCCCTGTCTTATTCCGGCCAGTACGCTAACCCCACCGCCTACCCGAAACCCCGCGGAGTTTTATTTGCCACCCTTTCCCAGCCCCACCTCCGTTTCCAAGACCCTTTTTCCGCATGGCGATAACTCTTGCCCCTGGGAGGTAGGCCGACAGCCGGTCGTGTCGCCTCGCGAGAAAATTACGGCCAGTTCGACGGCTGATGTGCCAGATACGCCGACGTGCGCAGGTTCTACTTGGGCGTATTTCATCCCCGCGACTTCGTCGCTGCCGATTACGCTGTCCTGCGTCTCCGGGTCGCCGCGTGTGTGTATATGTCGGTATTCATTTCATGAGCGTACCCAGACATTTTTCAAAGGGTGTTTATTGGACTGTAATTGTGAAGGTATTGTTAACAACTATTTATTTTTGATGTTTTTTCTAGACTGAGATAGAAAATATCTGGTTATTGTGTTATTATTTTGGTTTTTCATAATAGTTAGAAGGTTCAAACCCAAAAAACCACCCTCGTAGGTACGCCCATAATTCATTTAACTTTTTTTTACGACGTGAAATAAAATACACATGCAATGTAGTGTCTGGAACACCCAAGTCTTTTTTTGAAGAGTATACATAAATCACGTTTATTTAAAAGAGAGCTTCAAATAATTCTTGCAATGGGTTGTTATTAATAACTGAACAATTTTTGTTACAGATGTGCGCCATTCCAAGCGAATGCTCAGATATCACCACTATTTTTAGATTGTAAATACAAATTTTAATGTAATATTGTTCATTGTCTAACTAAATAATAGATATTAAGTGAGTACTCATTTAGATTGTAATTACAAATTTTGATGTAGTAGAGTATTGTTCATTAACTCACTAAATAATACATATCATTAATGGTAAATAATAATAGTGTATATCAATATATAAAAATACATAATAATTTTATACTTTGTTTACAGAGTTTAATTTTTGTCAGAATTTGCTTTCTAAATAAGTTTGATATTTTATTGTTGTGCTGTACTTACTTGCAAATCAGTTTTCTTTTCTCGCTGGGCCACACTTTTGGTGACATTTTTCTGACGCTACATTTCATTAAATTGTTTACTCCCCGACTCTAATTAGCTTTAATTTGTTTGAGACATAACATTATTCGAAGTGTGTTTAAATGGAAACTTTGTTCAATAATTTTGTTTATTAACATGCACTATAATAATTCTGTAAATTTTAATGTGTTCTGCTGTATGTATGGTAAGGTCTCCAAGTTTTTGTAATTTGTAAACATCGTAATTAGGGAAACTAAGTAAAGAAATGAATACAGGTGAGAATAATTAAATGGTAGTGATAAAGATATATAGCAAGTTTCGTAATAACTATTAGCTCGTTTGTAGTTTATGCATTGTGTGCAAATGTTTTGCTCTTCTTTTATATATATTTGTTTGAATATAATATGACAATGTTGAAGTTTCTCTTAAAATAAATGTACCGTATATTAAATTTATTTCTGCGAGGATGTAACTGTCATCTGATATTAAGAATTCAGTAAAAAGTATTTCATATGTGGCTTAATTTGTCTTAGTAGGTTATGCAAAATTGAATATTTTGTATTTAAATCTCCAGACATGCTTAAAATTGTGTGGAATCGAATTTTTGTTAATTCTATGCATTGCACTTATATGGTAGACGTAGGAATGTTCCTTTGAGCGGTATGCATTTATTTTACATTCCTCAAGGACATGATTCACTTTTCGGAATTTCGTAAGATCACTTCCAACAGAACTAAAAACTATTAAAATCGAAGTTGGTTCGTATATAAAAGTATTTAATGGGAAGTCTGCTGGAACATCGGAATTTATGTGTTTGTAAGCAAAATACACAGAGTCATTTCTCAACATCGGTCAGTTTCCAGAAAATTTGCAAACGTTTCTGTAAGGAACTATTCTAAGTAACGTGCAGTAAAATGACAGTAGCGTAAAGCCCAACGTTATCATGTTATATGCCGTACTGATCACGTCCGTCGCGTGAAACACGCGCGCCTTAATCACCCTTGCCGGCAATCTTCCTTCCACGTAATTACACTGAAATAAAAACCCTCGCGTGGAAGTTCTAGCGACGCTCTGCCCAGATGATAAATCATCGCCGGAAGTTTGAATAGTCGGTGCTAAGCCAGCGGATAAAATACAAGCATCGCCGGTACTTGGGAGCACGAAAACATTTGCATATCTTGTGAACAAAGCTGTCATTTCAGCCTTATACTATGGTGACAAGTTCTTACAGGATCGCAGAGCATTACTGAAGCTGTAGGAAACCTTTTTTTTTACAATTTGTTTCATGAGTAAATAAGTAAATCTGCTATAATAACATTTATTCAGTATAATTTTTTCCTTAGGTTTGTTGTTAATTAGTTAACAATCCTAAGTAACCTATTGCATTTTATATTATGTACTTATTATGAGGAATATAAGCAAAACGTTTCAGATTTATGAAGATTATTAAAATGCATACCATGTTAAATTTCCAAAATAGGTATAGAGCGAAAACTTTTAAATATAATAAATTGTGTTGTGTTTTTTTCATCAATTTTTGGTTAGTGACGATTATTCGTAAATTCGTGCATGTTTATTTACGATAATTAAATGAATGACTCATAGGATTCTAATTTCGTAAGCAATCCGGAGGCAGAAGTAAAAATCTTCGCCGTAAAGTGAATTTCTCGTTTTAAGAATAATCTTTTCGAGTACTACGATGTGCGAAGCCAAGCGAATCTCACCCAAATCAGCATGCCATTTGGGTCGTTTTTTACAGAGCTCACCACGAGACCACATAACTCGTACGGGAAATATGCGGTCAGAAATTCAAGCACTCCTCGGCCCGAATGAAATTTCCATGAATTATTGCATTACCGCAAAAAAAAATGTGTGGTAGCCACAAATGGCTACCGGAATGTTACAATGAATTCCAGGCGGTTCTCTAATGATCACAGCAAATGAAATTGTTTTAGTAGCTTTGAAAACAGTTACGCGATAAAATAAATATTCGTAACGCCAACGAAATACGCTGGATGTCAACCTGAATTTTTTCTCTATGGTCCAGAATGTTTTTTGAAAATGTGGCAAATTATTCTTTGTTAGAGGTGCTTACGCGTAATAAAATTTAACGATATCTGCCCACAATTTTTATGTGCGAATTGTTTACAGATTTTACGTATAAGAAACCAATATGATATTTAACGAAGATTAAAAGTGTTCTTCATAGAAGCATATAACTCAGTTTATGTAATTCCTGATTTATTGGCATGTGTGCGTGTGATATTTGTTGGCAGAATGAACCTTTGGCAAAAATTGTGAGACTAAGCTCCCTCAGAGTCGAACAAATGGAAATGAGTATTTTGTAAATTGGTTTAACTGACATGTTGATTGTAATCCACCGTTTATGTTCCTTATACAAGTTACTAATAACCCGTTGAGTGATACTGTGTATTTATATTTCTGTTGCTACGTCTGAAGCATTTAAGAGTTGAAACATTCTGAGAAACGGGAACACTCCTACAGTTCCCATAGTAGAAGATTTCGAAAATTCGCGGGAAAATAACAACGTAGCAAAGCATGTGAGCGTATGTTTTAAAGTAAACGTAAAATGTGACTAATGATTCCTAAGTAAATAAATATCAACGAAGCGATACCGATTGTCGGATCCGATCAAATATTTTTGGCTTCTTTATTGCGAAAATTGAGACAAGCGTCGATATTCCTACCACAAAGTTCAATTACCGAATCGATCGTGGTTTCATATATAAATGTTATAAATTAATAAAAATAAATATATGGGAACATCAAGTGTGAAGAGTGCTATGGTCAACTCACTCGTCAGTCTATTTCTATCTAAGGCTCACAGCAGAAAGATTGTAACGTGTGTGTAAATTACGTCGATTAAGTGCCACGTATGAAAGTAAAAGACATTGCCAAATTGAATGGGTAGACTTTACTCTAAAATTGGCCGATAAAACTGGATATACAAATTAAGCGGTGGAAAAAAATTACCGTTTAAAAGGTTGTCTTTGCAATGCCGGCTCACACTTCCAGAGCAAATGTTACCCGATGGCGGCATGCATGTTCTAGCAGCTCAAAGATACACAACTGATCTAACTCACAGGTTCATCCCAACGATGTTGTTTAGATTAGAGAGAACGCTATTATGTGTTAATGCAGCCCCACCGTTCCCCATAGTGAATAGAGCTCGTCTGCTCAGAGGAGTTTAAACCAATAAGCAAAACGTACTCGTGGCGTAGAACCAGGTTGTTGCATTGCTTGCCTACCCTGGCTGCCGAGAGGCGTGAAGAGCCTCGGCGGATACAATAGTATCCAAAAACTGTTCAACGCCCATGAGTGATGTCTGGTTAGGAATAACATTCAAAGATCTTTACGCTTGTATACAGGGTGAAGGTACATGCTTTGAGGGGTGATAGTACTGGTGATTCTGAACAAAATGTTTCTAATAAACTTTTCTTAACCGTTTCAGAGAAACTTAATGAAAACAACAAGGAACGGGATAAGCGCAGGCGACGGTAAATCACGCTACTGTTATCTTATGTATTGATGACCAACTCTTCGGTCCAGTAGTATTAGATAATCGTCTAAATGGATTACGGTATCTTGATTTTCTTCAAAACGTGTTACCAGAATACTTGGAGGGTATCCCTTTGGCAACAAGAGCTCGTATGTACTTTCAGCAAGACGGAGCTCCTGCACATTCTGTACGGCCAGTGACACAGTACCTCAACGAAACGTATCCTGGGCGTTGGATCGGTCGCCATGGAATCATTGCTTGGCCACCGAGGTCACCTGATTTTATCCCATTGGATTACTGCGTGTGGGGTTGGCTTAGAAGCGAAGTCTACAAGCGCAGTGTGGACACAAGAGAGGAACTTCTCGCCCTTATTTACCATGCGTGTGTTCAAGTAAAGGAATGTACTAATGAGCTCAGATCAGCAACACAGCAACTGTCTATCAGAGCAGCAAAATGCACTGAAATTAGTGATGGAGTGTTTGAACATGTTTTGTGTGGAAATGTACACAATTAAACAAAATATAAGATTACAGTATCGTGATTTACCGTCACCTGCAAATTTCCCGTTCCTTGTTGTTTTCATTCGGTTTCTCTGAAACGGTTAATAAATGGGCATATGTTTATTAGAAACATTTTGTTCAGAATCACCAGTACTATCACCCATCAAAGCATGCACCTTTCCTCCCGACTCATCCTGTATACCAATTTCAAGTTCACAACTATTCATCAAAACCTATTTTCTCGCTACGGAAAATGGCCGTAATTGTCGTGTTTGCTGTCATTTTTAGGTATGAAAATCGTGGCTCAGAATATTTTAAAAGGTTCTAGGACGGCGCAATGCACCATTCTCTTTAATATTACGTCATAAAATGATAAAGTCAGCACAGAATGTCTCGTACAGGCGAGTTTCCGGCGAGAAGTCAGCACATCAGTTCAGTGACTTACGCCTAGAAGCTAGGGGCTGACGTGATACGTGTACTGTGTCGTCCTTAACGCTTCCGCACTTGGAAAAGGTCACTTATACGACCTCATCATTTCACAGATCTTTTTTCCTACTCTTCCCCTTACTCCCACCACTATCCACTTTGCACACCTCTACAAATGTTCTGTCAACTGCCGAGGTCGTAGAACTCCCCTACACTTCTTACCTACTGTTGGCATCCCTTTACCCTGTCCATAAACCACATGCACCGTCTATTAGTGCTTGTGTATCGTTCATCCTATTGGCTACCACGAGACGTGAAGAGTTCGTACACCAGACATAAAGCCGAAACCCTTGGCCATAGCATCCAACGTTCGTCACCCCCCCCCCCCCCCCGCATAACCTAAAGTCGTAAAACTGACGTAGCCCCTCCGCACGGGTTTCTAAGCCTCGAACGTGCAAAATGCGTTCACCTAGGCGGCCATCTTAATAGTGGTACGGAAATTACCTCGATTCATTGACTTTTCGCCTTAACATCTTAGACCTATGAACCGTCGACTTATGCCACCTTTCCATTGGCTGCAACGGAGAAATCAGCGAGTGTTTTTATTTCATTTATTCGTTTTTTTTTTTTTTTTTTTTTTTTT